>JBAPGN010000431.1:0-27881 GCA_037355405.1 Vitis amurensis | reverse complement strand
TGTGAAAACGTCCAGGAGCTTAGGAAAGTGGACATCCATTTTAAGCCCAGTCCCACAAGTTATTTGACAGATATTTCTTTCGAACCTCTCTTTGGCACCACCGGATGCCTCAAGCTTCCTACCATTTCCCATGAACGGCCTCCACTATGATAATTTTCTTAAACTTGGTAGCCTTCGAATCCTCAGATACCACTAACAACCTTGGTGTAATCTCTTACCTATGCTTCCTGGATTCACTCATTGCTCGTTGGGACGACGTGAAGGAGCTTCAGGCAGCCGGAATACTCCGTAACTTTTTTGGCGAACAAAGAGACGTGGCCCAATTTTTCAACAACGTATGCAGCCAAATTGGTACCAAATCCTTCTGCTTATGAAGATGGTAAAACGACAGATTCAAAGTCATGTTGACAGGCACCACAATTGCAGATTGCGCAAATGGCATGTCAGTGCAAGCAAAAATACTTCAGTAGCCCCTGGAGTTTGATGGCTTTGACTGCTGCAGTTATCGGACTATCGCTTACTGCCATTCAGACTTTCACATCAGTCTTCCCCCTGTAGTCCACAACTGATGAGGTACCCTCTTACTCCCAACTCCCACTCTTGTCTTGTCTACATACTTGCACTACTCATGCAAAGGGACCATCGATCTGAAGAGCTGGATCTGACAGACGTCATCTCCTGCACTACTCATATAGATACATTTGTTGGAATTTTTATGTGTGGACTTACATAATTAATTAGATAATATCATAAATCAGTGTTAATTTATTTTTGCATTGTGGTCCATAATGGGACTGGACACATATTGTTGCATGATTTTTATGGGCTCACCCTAATTCACTTGACTGGCCCATTAAGGTCAAGTCGGTCCAACTGAAGTGTGTGATGTGCAATATATATATATATACATATATATGTTATATATATGTATTTAGTTATATATATATATATATAGAGGTGTGTTTGCATTTTTGGGGCATCCTTTCTTCTCTTTGGAGAGCTCTCCCGGCAAACACTCTCACACACTCCACTTTGGTCTGAATTTTGGGAGACAAGGGAAGAGCTCATTGACCGCTCATCCTCGGACCATCACGCATCCGCAAAGAAGATCATTGGATATCAAAGGAGAGCAGTAATGGCTTCTCAAAGCATGAACCAAGGTAACGGATTGAAATTTTTCTGTTAAATACATGCTTAATTGTCAACATGTGATCCTATGCAATTTAAATTCTCATCAATTGGTATCAGAGCTTGCATGATTGACATTTTGAGCTGCAATTTTGGGTTGATTTTTTGGGTTTCCCGTTTCCTGTTGTGGAAGCCATTTTTTTTAATTTTATTTCTCGTTTGATGTTGATTCTCTATTTCCAAGCCCGATTGTTGTTGGAAACTTGTAGAGAATGTTGTTTGGAGCAAAACCCATCATTTTATTTGATTTTTGGAGCTTGTTTGGTGGGATTTTGAGAATTAGGGCTTGCTTTAGTTCTCACTATTATGCGTTTTTTGTGCAAATTTTGGGATTAGATTGAAGGTTTAGGTTTGAGGATGGAAATCTAAGCTTTTTTGTCGGAAAATACCCAAAATTTTGGCCGAAAAATGAAAATTTTTTTTTCTCCTGCACCAGGCCGTGTTCGGCTGGAGAAGGAGATGAATAGTGATGTGATGACGTCATCATGACGTCATATAAAAAAAAAAAAAAAAAAAAAAAAAAAAAAAACATTTTTTTTTTTTTTTTTTGTTTGTTGCCTTGGTATTCTTGGATTGATTGTGCATATGCTAGAATTATTATACATTAGTTAAATTTGACTTTATTGGGACAATTATTATTATTATTGTTCTTTATGGTATAATTTTTCCTTATATCAATAATGTTGTCCTATGTCAATTTTATTAAATATTTCAATTTATTGAGGCAATGAAGCACACTTGTGTGATTGCCTATCGCAATTCCAAGTGTGTCAAATTGTGAAAATTGAATATTTTATTTTATTCATGACAATTGTGAACATATGTGTGATTGCCTATCGTGATCCTATATGTGTCAAATTGTCCTTGTTAGATAATTAACTCCCACATTTAATCGCTTTATTATTGTGATTACTAAGATCCATACGGTATTGTAATTGTCCTATCGATGATAACAATGCCTGGTAGGATGCTTAGATTGGTGAAGGAAATTGATTGTATATTATGAACCGTACTAATTTTCTTTGCCCTTTCGGTAATAAAATTAGTACATCTTGGTTGTAATATTTAATTAGTTGTCCTTACCGCCGTGGAATTTTTTAAAAATTCCAAGCTATTGCTAAATTGAGAAATTATGGAAACTAGCAAATGCATGATATTGTAATAACATGCATACTGTTGAATTTTGCTATTTTCCAGCTACCAGCAATCCTGGTATTTCTCTGCAATTGTCTGCCATCAAAACCTCTTACTGGAAATAATTTTGAAGAATGGTTTGAGTCCTTTAACGTGCATATGACTCTGCAAAATCTGGACTTGGCGTTGAGGGTGATGAGCCAAGTGAGCTCACTGATGTGAGCTCTGCAGATGAAAGATTATTTTATGAAAGATGGGAGCACTCCAACAGGAGTTGTTTGATGGTGATGAAATACACTATGGATAAATCTATCAAAGGAATGTGGGCCAAAGACGGAAAGGGCCAAAGACTTCTTGGAATATGTGAAGGCCAATTATACAAAAGTTGATAAGGCAGAAATGGCAACTCATTTGAAGCTTCTCACAACTACTGTATATGATGGAGTTAGTGGGGTTAGAGATCATATCATCAAGCTAAGGCACTACTTCAACAAGGCAAATGAGATGAAAGTAGAGTTAGGTGAAAAATTTCTGAAATGGTTGATACTTGAGTCTCTTCCTGTTTCCTTTGATGCAGTGAAGTTGACTTACAATGCCTTGAAGGAAGAATGGACTCTGGAGGAGTTGATGTCCATTGTAGTGCAACATGAAGTCTCACTGAAGAAAAATCAGACTCACTCCCTCGCTCTTGTAACTGATCAAGTCAGTAATATGAAGAAAAAACCTCCACACAAGAATTTTGGAGGCTCTAAGCAGTTCAAGAGGAAAGGGAATTCAAATCAAGGAACCTCCAATGCATTTGTTTCTTCTAATGCTGCAAAGAGTGAGAAATTCAAGGGAAGTGCAACTTTTGCCATAAGATTGGCCACAAGCAAGTTGATTGCTTCAAATTTAAGAATTGGCTAGAGAAGAAAAAGAAAGGTGAAATTGTGGTTGTGGTTAATTTGAATGCAAACATGATTGAGACAAATATTGTTGATGTTCATGCCAATTCTTGGTGGTTAGATACTGGTGCCACTATTCATGTCACTAATTCTTTGCAGGAGATGACAAACAGAAGGAAGCCGTCAAAGCATGAAGAATGTGTGTATATGGGTGACGGAAGCAAAGTGAAAGTGGAATTTTTTGGCATGATAAAGCTGAAGTTGATCACAGAAAGTTTTTTGTTGTTACACAATGTGGCTTTCATACCCTCACTTAGGAGGAATCTGATTTCTGTATCTTCTTTGGACAGACATGGTTATTCTTTTCACTTTGGAGGTGGAAAAGTGGATATTTTTTGCAAATCAGTCTTAATTGGCAATGGTGTTCTGTTTGGAAATCTTTATAGTCTCAGTTTGCATCATGGTTTATTATGTGATTCATCTTCTGTTAATTCTGTTGTTGGTTGCAAGCGTGCTAGAATGAATTTGAGTTCTTCCATGTTGTGGCACAAACGCCTAGGTCACATTTCTAGGCAAAGATTAGAGAGATTGGTGAAAGATGGTGTGCTTTCTAATCTTGATTTCTCAGACTTCGAAACTTGTGTTGTTTGCTTAAAGGGGAAGATGACTGCAAAGACCAGAAATGAGAAGATTGATAGGTGTGGAAGTACTTTAGACTTGATCCACACAGATATATGTGGTCCTTTGTCACCAACTGCTTTAGGGGGTCATAAATATTTTATCACTTTTATTGATGATTTCTCTAGATTTGGTTATGTTGAACTAATCTATGAGAAATCTGACTCCCTGAATGTGTTCAAAGCCTTTAAGGCTAAGGTGGAGTTGCAGTTGGGAAAGCCCATTAAAGCTGTGAAGTCTGATAGAGGTGGCGAGTATTATGGGAGATATGATGAGACTGGACGGAATCCTGGACCATTTGCTAAGTTTCTGTTGGAATGTGGCATTGATGCGAGATATACAATGCCAGGCACTCCTCAACAGAATGGGGTTGCAGAAAGGAGGAATCGTACATTGTTAGATATGGTGAGGTGCATGTTGTCCAATTCCTCTTTACCAGAATTTCTATGGGGTGAAGCCTTAAGGACTGCGGCATATATTTTGAATCAAGTGCCCAGTAAGTCTGTGCCAAAGACACCTTATGAGCTATGGTCAGGAAAGAAACCCAGCCTTCACCATTTCCATGTTTGGGGATGTAAGGCTGAGGTTAGGCCCTATAACCCACAGTCAAAGAAACTTGATCCTAAAACCATTAGTGGTTTCTTTGTTGGCTATTGCATTGGATCAAGGGGTTCTAGATTTTATTGTCCATCTCATACCACCAGGATCATTGAATCAGACAGGGCTGTATATTTTGAGGATGAAGTTAATGCTGATCCAAATTTTGTGCCTCGTGAGATACCTTTTGGAGAAGAGTATGTTGTGATTCCTTTTCCTAACATCTCATGTTCCAAACATGGATGTTCCTATTGCCCAACAGCCAGCCACTAATCAAGGAGAGCATGGTGATCAAGTGGAATCTGGCCTTCCTGTAGATGATACTGTTGTTAATGAGGTTCCTTTGAGAAGATCACAGAGGGTTCGTAGGCCGGCTATTTCAGATGATTATATGGTTTATTTGCAGGAGCATGAGTATGGTGGTTATGATGCTTTTGATCCAGTCACTTACCAAGAAGCAATTCATTGTCCTCAATTCATATCTTGGAAAGAAGCCATGGATGATGAAATGAATTCTATGTATATGAATGGTGTTTGGGACTTGGTTGAATTGCCTCATGGTTATAAACCAGTTGGGTGTAAGTGGGTCTTTAAGACCAAACGTGATTCTAGCGGGAAAATAGAGAGATATAAAGCTAGACTTGTGGTTAAAGGTTATAGTCAAAGAGAAGGAATTGATTTCAAAGAAACCTTCTCACCTGTGTCGACCAAGGACTCTTTTAGAGTGATTATGGTCATAGTAGCTCATTTTGATTTGGAGCTACATCAGATGGATGTCAAGACAGCTTTCTTGAATGGTGATTTGGATGAGGAGGTGTATATGGAGCAACCTATTGGTTTTTGTAGAAGTTGGAAAGGAAGATTTAGTTTGCAAGCTCAATAAGTCCATTTATGGTCTTAAACAGGCTTCAAGGGCAGTGGTATCTGAAGTTTGATAAGATTATCACCCAGAATGGCTTTAAAGAAAATACAGTTGACAGATGCATATATTTGAGGGTCAGTGGAGTAGTTACATATTTCTTGTTTTATATGTTGATGATATACTACTCGCATCAAATGATTCTGACTTGTTGATTGAGACAAAGCACATGTTGTCAACCCATTTTGACATGAAGGATCTTGGTGAGGCTTCTTATGTCTTGGGCATAAAGATTCTTCGTGATAGGGCTAATGGAGTGCTTAAATTGTCTCAAAGAGCCTATATTGAAAGGATATTGAAGAGGTTCCAATATGCACAACTGTAAATCTACTAAAGCGCCAATTGTGAAGGGTGATAAATTTTCAAAGGCTCAGTGTCCTCAAAATGATGATGAGAGAGAAGAAATGAAGACCATTCCTTATTCATCTGTGGTGGGCAGCCTTATGTATGCTCAAGTATGTACACGCCCTGATATTGCTTTTGTTGTGGGCATATTGGGAAGGTACTTGAGCAATCCTGGGAGTCAACATTGGAAAGCAGCTAAGAAGGTCCTTAGGTATTTGCAAGGAACTAAGGACTTAATGTTGACATATCAGCGCACCAGCTTACTTGATGTAGTTGGGTTTTGTGATGCTGATTTTGCTGGCTGCATAGATGATAAGAAATCCACTACAGGCTATATTTTTATGATGGCAGGAGGAGCTGTATCTTGGAAAAGTGTCAAGCAGACACTTACAGCATCCTCAACTATGGAGGCAGAGTATGTGGCATGTTATGAGGCTTGTTGTCATGCTATGTGGATGCGGAATTTTATTTCAGCTTTGGGAGTTGTTGACTCCATTTCTAGACCGCTGAAATTATTTGTGATAATTCCGCCAGCTGTTGCTTTCTCCAAGAACACTAGGAGTATTTCTCGCTCCAAACATATTGATGTAAAGTTCTATTTTGTTAAGGAGAAAGTGGCAGAGTCTCTTATTGATATTGAACACATGTCCACAAAAAGTATGTTGGCGGATCCATTAACAAAAGGCTTACCCATAATTGCGTTTCAGGAACATATATCTCAAATGGGGTTGTTGGAAGCCTAGGTTGTATTAAGTTAGTGGGAGCCAATTTTTGGTATTGTAATACTATGTTATATATTGAAAGGATTGCTATTATTGTACATTTCCCTATGAATCAAGCAATGAAGCATATATGATTGCTTTTGATTATTTATTTCTGATGAGATTCTATGGGACATTGATTTATGATTATGTATATGTTGTGATGTTTGATTATGTAGTCCAAGTGGGAGAATTGTTGGAATTTTTATGTGTGGACTTACATAATTAATTAGATAATATCATAAATCAGTGTTAATTTATTTTTGCATTGTGGTCCATAATGGGACTGGACACATATTGTTGCATGATTTTTATGGGCTCACCCTAATTCACTTGACTGACCCATTAAGTCAAGTCGTCCAACTGAAGTGTGTGATGTGCAATATATATATATATACATATATATGTTATATATATGTATTTAGTTATATATATATATATATAGAGGTGTGTTTGCATTTTTGGGGCATCCTTTCTTCTCTTTGGAGAGCTCTCCCGGCAAACACTCTCACACACTCCACTTTGGTCTGAATTTTGGGAGACAAGGGAAGAGCTCATTGACCGCTCATCCTCGGACCATCACGCATCCGCAAAGAAGATCATTGGATATCAAAGGAGAGCAGTAATGGCTTCTCAAAGCATGAACCAAGGTAACGGATTGAAATTTTTCTGTTAAATACATGCTTAATTGTCAACATGTGATCCTATGCAATTTAAATTCTCATCAACATTTTCAGTCTATCATGCCTAGCTACTTATTTAATTTGGAGTGTTTTACGGGAAAATTGTGCTTGAGGCCCTGATGGGCCTGAAAATTTATATTTTTGTGTGGGGCTTTGTTAAAAGAATGCATCTTATCATGGAAGAAAAACCTGGTGTATTTAACATTATCTAATTTTGTGTGTGCCATTGGTACGAATAATTTGTAATTTACGCTAGAACCGGGTGTATCTAAGGACTTTTCTTAATAGTACGGTAATTTAAAAAAGTTATGCTTAAATTAGTGTAGTAGAAGAACTTATTACAGATATATGGTAGTTTTTGCCACACAGGAGAGAGGAGAGAGGAGAGAGGGTGAAGAGAGAGGGAGATAGGAGAGAGGAGAGAGGAGAGAGGGTGAACGTAAATCGTCAAGGAAACTCGTCTCTTGAAGAGACGAGTTCCATGGAAAAAAAAAATATTTTTTTAAAAAAAATCCCAAATGTTCCCTTGAGGAATTTTTTTTTTTTTTATTATTTGGGATTTTTAAAAAATTTTTTTTTTTTTTATGGTAACTCGTCTCTTGAGTGATTTTTTTGGAATTTTTTTTGGAAATATATATTTTTTAAAAAATTCCTAAATTAAAAAAAAAAAATTCCACAACGGAACTATGAAAATATATATATATATATATATATATATATATTTAAAAAAATTCCCAAATAAAAAAAATAATTAAAAAAAAAAAAACAATTCCTCAGAGAGACGAGTTCCCATGGAATTTTTTTTTTTTTTTTTAAATTTAGGAATTTTTTTTAAATAAAAAAATATATATTTTTTCCATGGAACTCGTCTCTTCAAGAGACGAGTTCCTTTTGCTTTTTTTTTTTTTATTTATTTTTTAAAAAATTTGGGAATTTTTTTAAATAAAAAATATATTTTAAAAAAAAAAAAAATTTTCCATGGAACTCGTCTCTTGCTTTTTTTTTTTTTTTTTTATTTGGAAACTTTTTTTAAATAAAAAATATATTTTTTTTAAAAAAATATATTTTTTTCCATGGAACTCGTCTCTTCAAGAGACGAGTTCCTTTGGTTTTTTTTTTTTTTTTTTAAATTTGGGAACTTTTTTTAAATAAAAAATATATTTTTAAAAAAAAATATTTTTTTTTCCATGGAACTCGTCTCTTCAAGAGACGAGTTCCTTTGGTTTTTTTTTTTTTTTTTTAAATTGGAAACTTTTTTTAAATAAAAAATATTTTTAAAAAAAAAAATATTTTTTTTTCCATGGAACTCGTCTCTTAAGAGACGAGTTCCTTTTGCTTTTTTTTTTTTTTTTTTTTTTTTTTTTTATTTGGAAATTTTTTTAAATAAAAAATATATTTAAAAAAAAAAAAAAAATTTCCCATGGAACTCGTCTCTTGAAGAGACGAGTTCCTTTTGCTTTTTATTTATTTATTTATTATTTTTTTAAAAAAAATTCGGGAAATTTTTTTTTCCCATGGAACTCGTCTCTTCAAGAGACGAGTTCCTTTTGCTTTTTTTTTTTTTTTTTTTATTTGGAATTTTTTAAAATATATATATATATATATATATATATATTTTAAAAAAAAAAATTTTCCATGGAACTCGTCTCTTGAAGAGACGAGTTCCTTTTATTTGGAAATTTTTTAATATATATATATATATATATTTTTTTTTTTTGTATGGAACTCGTCTCTTCAAGAGACGAGTTCCGGAAATTTTTTAAAAAAATAGAAATTTTTTTTATATAGAACTCGTCTCTTGAAGAGACGAGTTTCCTTGACGATTTTTGAACGTTCACCCTCTCTCCTCTCTCCTATCTCCCTCTCTCTTCACCCTCTCTCCTCTCTCCTCTCTCCTATGTGGCAAAAACTACCATATATCTGTAATAAGTTCTTCTACTACACTAATTTAAGCATAACTTTTTAAAATTACCGTACTATTAAGAAAAGTCCGTGTATTTAACATTATCTAATTTTGTGTGTTCCATTGGTACGAATAATTTGTAATTTATGCTCAACGGTGATTCTGAGAAGTACTTTTATTCTTTTTTTTTTTTTTTGTAAAAATTAGATATTTGATAAATTTAAAAAATATTTTCAAAAATCTAAACAATAATGAGAAAAAATCACTTATAGTATTTTTTGAAAAAAACATTTATGAGTGATTCTCCTAAAAATATTTTTAGAAAAATATTTCTATTAAAAACACTTTTAATAAAAACACTTTCAAAAATATATAATTACAATATTTGAAATGCATTTGACAATAATTTTAGAAAAATTCTAATTTTTTAATATTTAAAATTTTTTATCTTTCAAATGTTACAAAGGTTAAAAATACCTTTTAAAATTACTGTTAAATGCATTTTTAGAACTCGTTCTACAATCATTTTAGGAAAGACTTTTAATATTTTTAAGACTTAAAAATTTTTATCATTCAAGTATTATAAATATTAAAAACGCCCCCTAAAATCATTCTGGACTTTACTTTACTTCATTTCGAGAGATTACAAAATACATATTTAGCCTTTAATGCTTTTCTCCTAGTTTCCTTTTTTACATGCATTCTTTCACAATTGTTGATATATCATAAAAAGCATAAAGAAAATTTCCTTGCCTCTTCCGTTCCACCAACCTAGACTCTTCCGTTCTATATGTTATACTCTCTAGTTCTACTTCACGCTTCAGTTGTGTGAAGTAGGCTGTTGTAACACAAGAAATTTTGGGATAGGGTTTGATATGATCATTTTCTTCATCATATCTGTTGAGGTCTTGCGTCCCGATGATCCACGTAGCTGCCAAATGGACGCACGCTTTCAACCAAGATTGAGTTCTGGTTCAGTTGTCCCTGCAAAAGATGTCCGGACAGGGTGTCCGGAGACACCCTCCGATGGTTTTGTCAGTCATGGTTAGAGAGATTAAGCAGTTGGCATTTTACTAGGTATAACACGCTTACCTTCCTCCTTGTGTGAAGGTCCTTATATATAGTGTCAGGAGCTTTGCCTCACTCTTTAATGGTGGGGAGACTTTTTGGCTCGTCATGATGCCTCTAGGTGGTGGCAGGGTCATCATCACCCTGTGAGCGGCTGTCAGAGATCGTGGGAGCTGACTTGCCATCATTCCTGTCATTTCGCTCTGCTAGTGGCGGAACGTGGGCTGTGGCAGGCTGTCGAAATGACGTAGTAAGACTTGCTTACTTTAGTCAACGATCCGGACAACATATCCGGATAGGATATGTTATCGTCCGGATGTGATGCTCGCGAGTGCCGTGTGCTTCTCCCTGAGGGAGTCCGGATAGGGGAGCGCGCCACATGTTCATCTTTGGGGAGTCCGGATGGAGTTGCTCCGGACAGCGAGGCGCGCCACGTGTCATCAGGGGGAGGGGTCCCTACAATATCCATCCACCATTTATCACATGCATAAGTAATGAATAAAAAAAAAATGATAACAAGGCACTTCTTGCATGGTTGTATTCCATCATATGCATATATCCAAATTTTTAGAGTTTGCTCAGTGGTGTTATTTAAAAAGAGTTTTTTTTTAACAATTATTTTTAATAGTTTATAAAATTATTTAACAGTTACTCTTTAAACTAGCTTTTAAAAATAAAATGAAAATAAAGAAAAGTTTTCACAACACAAATAAAAGTGATTTTCACTTGTTTTTTAAAATAAAATAATAATTAAAAAAAAAACAAATGAAATAGAATATGATGTCTTTCTTCTTTTTATTCTTTCTTCGTTAATCGATATAAAAATCTTTAAATATGAACACTTTTTCAATTATACACACTTTTGGAATTTCTTTTAAATTCTTTAAAAAAATTTATTGGACAAATAAATTCTAAATTAATAGCATTCCAAACATAAAATCCACCAATTTTTAATAATAATTTAAGACTCAATTCATATTGAGAAAATAAATGCTAAACTTAAATGAGAAAAATACCCAAGAGGGGGTGAATTGGGTTTTTCAAAAAAACTTTTTCCACACAATAATTACAAGCACAATTAAGAAGATAAAGTTAGAGAATTCAAACTCGAGTTTTATAGTGATTCGACACTTCCATGCCTACGTCCATTCTCCTCAATTTCCTAACCGAGTGAGGGTTCCACTAGTTTGAAGCTTCAACCAAACTTCCAATATTTTACACTTTGATTCCGACTTCAATGGGTGCTTACACGATTTCTTCAAGATTCAAACCTCTTGAAAGTGTTAACACTCAAGATTTACAAGAAAGAAAACCTCAACCTAGCTCAATGATAGCTCAATTACAAATCAAAGTTAGGATAACTCACAAAGGTGCACTAAAAGATATGCAAGTGAGAATTTAATGCACTAAGAAAGAAATGAGAGAGTTTAGGCCAAGAACAGGTAGGTAGACAATTGATTGCAAGTGTTCTCTTTTTAATAAATGAAACGAAGCTCTCAGTTTATAGGTTTCGGAGCTCGGGAGCCAAAAATAGCAAAAGGTAACCTCGACCGGTCGAGTTGAGGGTCAACCGGATCACTAGCCGTTGGAGCATTTAATACTTTAACAGGTTATCGTTGCCTCGACCAGACATCAACCGGACCTCGACCGGGAAAGGATGAACCTTGACCAAGAAAAGGAAGCTACTGGAAGAGAGAGAAGATTTTGGGCATCCTTCAACCGAACCTCGACCGGATAAGGGCAACCGGTCGACCAGTTCCCCAACCGGTTGAGCCGATTGGCCATAGCCTCGATCAGTTGAGCCTTTTGGCCCAAAAAACCTATCTTTTTCAATTTCTTTCTTTTCTAACACTTAGGTAAGGTCTTTAGGCGAATTAATATGTCAATTTTAGGTCATTTTGCCTAAGATATATTTGAGAAAACTCGGGTTTTAATGAAAATGAAAGTTTAAAGGATAAACCATGTTTTCAAGGATGCATGAAATGGTATGAATAACTTTAGTGCACCCATGTATTCATCTTACATTCGTTTCCTATGATCACAAGTCGTCCAAAAGTCTTGATCTTGTATCCATTTGGTCATTTGATGAATTTTCAAGTTTATGCCTGAGATTCTTAACTATTAAACCAATTAGTCACTTAACCATGATTTATTATCATCAAAACCCGATTAGGGGAACCCTTGGGCTAACACATATAATCCCAAAATCATCTTGTTGGTGATAAAACATAAGTGGCTTGTTTTGGAAGTGTTTTTAATGGTTTTAAAAAATAATTTTTAAAAACAACTTTTAACAATAGTTTTAGGTGTTTTTAGAAATAAAATTATGTATAGGAATTGAATTCTAAAAACCAATTTTTTGTTCTTTAAAAAAAAGAAAAACATATTTGGTTGAATGAATAAAAAATATAAGGAGTTTTTTTTCTTTGATCAACTTAATTTTGTAAATATAAATAATTTTTAATTAAAAAATTATATTCATTTCTAAAATATTTCATAATTTTAAAATTAAAAATTTTTATCCATTTTTAATTATAATTTTCTTCTTCTTATTTTTAACCTTTTTCACAACCCATCCCTCACCTCCATTTTTTCCCTTTCAAGCGCTTCTTCTTCTGTCTTATATCTTTCTCATGATATCTCTCTCCATCCCTCTTTTCATCACCTTTTGCCTCCCCCACTGCTTCTTCTATCTCCCTTAATCCGTCTCTCTCCCTCTCTTTCCCACATATTTTCTCATCTAAAAATTGTTTAGTGTACTCATACCCATCTTCATTGCCTAAAGTCTAGATGGTAGTGCCGTCATCATCTTCTGCGACCACCATTGCCGTTGATTTATTCCCTCTTGTTAGAGAAAGAAAAGCCCATCTCTAGAGGGTTTGAATTAAATGGGTTTGGGGTTTGGTTGGATTTGTTATATAATGCATCCTTAAGGGTTTGAGGGTTTTGTTCACTTTGTGTTTAGTAACTAATTTTGAAAAATAGATTTTAAAAAGTGTGGTTAAAAATCATTGTTTGTTCTTTGATGTTTTATAAAAAGTGTGATGAGAAACTTAAAGTATTTTCAAACTATTCTTAATATTTTTAAATATATTTTAAAAATATTTTTTTATATCTAAAATTTTATTTTTAATTATTTTTTAGAACAATCTTTAAAAAATAAATGAAAACAATCGAAAATAACTAAAAAATCTTTCTTAAAAATATTTTATTTTCTGTTTTTAATGATAGAAAGTAGAAAATAATTTTCTAATTATTAAATGAATTTTTAAATTTTTTGTTTTAAAGAACAAAAAAACTATTTTTGAAAACAATTGCTAAACAAACTTTAAATGTGTTTTTTTTTTTTTTTATCATTTTTTGGTCTCATAAATATAAAACAATTTTTGGAAACACTTTCCAAATATGCCTAAAATCTCGGTTTTGATTTCAAGGGAATAATTAATTAATTTTTGTTAGCCTTTAATTGATATCTAAATTATGAACTCTTAGAAAAATTATAGTAAATTAATTCTATTAACTTTAATGATCCAAAAACATATGGTCTGTTGGAATTTTAATTCCTTGCAAAAATTTAAAAGAAAATAAATTATATCGAGGCTTAAGTCTTGTTTGGTTTTGAAAAAAATACTAAGGAGAAGAAAAATTATTAAGAATATATTTTCAACAAGCCTATTTAATAATTATTTAAAAACTAATTTCTATCTTCTAAAACATAAATTTTATATATAAAATACATTTATAAAAGCATTAACTAACTAACTTTAAAAGCTAATGATAATTTAGTACATTTCAAATTAACCCATAACTACAATTTTCCTTTTTTTTTATTTATTAATTGTTTGTTTTTTCTTTTTTTCTTGTTCCCCAAATCTAAAAGAGAATTTTAAATTATATTTAAGAAAATTGTTTCTCCTCACATTTGTGAGGATGACCTTTTACCTTTTTTAATTCCTTGTTGTAAGTAAAAAAAGTAAATAGGCCAATGATAATTTTGTTTTATTAATTGCTTATTGCAAATAAATGAAAGAAAAAGATCATTCCACTCATTTCCTTTGTTTTCTTGCAACAAGGAGTTAGTAAAACAAGGATAGATCTCACAAAAAACCAGGAGAAACGGTTTCCTCACAGTCTAATGAAACCCTTTTGCACTCCCAAATATACAAAAATGTCTAAGAAACCCTTTTGCTTTCCGGATGATACAGAATTTGAGTTACATAAATTGATACAAATTTTAAGGATATAAAATAGTGATGAACTAAAATACCCAATAATCTTTCACATAAATTTTTTTTTTTGTCTTTATTGCACCACCATTCATGCAACCATAATAATTTTATTTTAACAGTTTAGATTTTTCATTATTTTTAATTTTTTTTATAAATAATTGAAAATCAGCATTATTTTCTATTTTAAATTATAAATAAAGAAGAATTATGTTCAAAAACTATTTTAAAAAATACTTTCTAAAAAAATGGCAATATGATTTATATTTTTTATATTTTCTTTTTGAAAAACATTTAATTAAAAAATGAAAACTATTTTTAAAAATAAAAATTGAAAACCTTGTTTAGTACTATTTTTTATATGAAAATAATAAAAATAATTAAATTTCATTGATTATCCATTTTTATTTTTTACCATTAATTATTTTAATAATTAAAAATAAGAGAAAAATATAAATGAAAGGGTAATATAAATTTAAAATAAAAAATGAAAATTAAACTACAAGATAAATACAAAAAGATAAAAAAATATTTGGATAAAAAATTTCAAAATTTTTATCATTGCTTATAATAAGAGCAAAAAGATTTAATATCTTTAAAAATGAAAAACAAAAAAAAATTATTGCTTTTTATTTGACATAAAATAGAAATATAAATTGAAAAAAAAAAGTTAGAAATAAATAATACTTCATTAGGAATAGAAAAAAAAAATATATATATATATATATATATATATATATATATATATATATATATATATATATATAAATTAAAATTTACAGTTACTCGTACCTATGTAAAAGTATTTTAGGGATTAATGAATAGGGAAATTCTACAATGCCTCCTTCGGTACCATGCCTCAATTTTTTTTCATCCATTGGATGAAAATGATTAAATCTCAGCCATCCAAAATGAAAAAGAAAAAAAAAAATATTCAAAAAAAAATCTCCCGGGTACCTTCCCCTCCGGTTCTCTCCCCCTAATTTGCTCTCTTGCTCTCTTCCCCTCCTCTTGCTCTCTTCCCCTCCATCTCACGCATCCTCAGCTTCCATCTCACGCATCCTCAGCTTGCTCTCTTCCCCTCCTCTTGCTCTCTTCCCCTCCATCTCACGCATCCTCAGCTCACCCGTTTCCCGCCCCTCCATAGCTGGGTGTCTCGCGCATCCTCCATAGCCGACTTCCTCAGCTCACCCATTTCCCGGTCTCATCTTTGTTTGCCGACTTCCTCCATAGCTCACCCATTTCCCGCTGTCATCTTTGTTTTCTCTCCCTTTTCCCGTTTTTCTCTCCAGTGATTGTCCACAGCTGGGTGAAGACCACGGTCGGCTTCAACCGGGCCAACCTCTTCGAGGCCGACGTCGCAGACCTTATCAAAGACGTCTCCACAGCTAGGTGGAGACCACCTTCGCCGTGAGCCGGGATAAAAGACGTCTTCACAGGTGGGTGGAGACCACCATTGCCGTGAACCGGGGCAACCTCCTCCAAGTCGACGTCTGGACCTCATAAAAGAAGTCTCCCTCAAGGACCGCGAGCTCAGGATTGTGGGCGAGGTCGGTGCCAAGATCCGAGTCTTAGACTTCATTTCTCCCGATGTCCAGGTCAGCTATTTTTTCTGCTAGATTCTTCTTCTCGAAGATTTTATGTAAATTCAGAATTTTTGCTTTCTCTCCCCCCTACCCCTGCATTTTTTCACATGGAGAATTTATGTTCTTTCGCACGGAGAATTTTAGTGGAATCTTCATAACCCTTGTGTTTTCTTCATATTTTATATTTTGTTTAAGAGGTGTAAGGGGGTGTTTTCAGGTTCTAAATTTAATGGTTTAAAAACCCGAATTGAAGACGTAGCTGGAAGAAGAAGAAGAGGACGTGTAGTACTAAGGAAAAGAAAGCTGAGAAGGACACAATTGTTTGTTACTCAAAAGGCGCTTGTATCCTAATTATTTGGCGAGTTCTATATAAAGGGAAAAAAATGTGAGTAGTAATTATGTGTTTTACAATATTGTGTCCATTATATTTCATGTTTTTTGTTAGATTTATGGATTGATTACATTATAGAAAAAGAGTGTGGTTAGATTATTGAACATTGAAAAAAATTTGTATGTTAATTTTGTCATCATTTTAAATGTAAAGATATTTAGGGAGGATGTTGTAGTTGTAATGGTATTTGTATTTTAATTGGCATTTGGTTGGTTGTAGTAAGATATAAAAATAAAATTTATTGAAATGTGAAAAAAAACTTATGTTGAGATAATGTGGTGGTGAAAGTGTGTTTGATTTATTATATTTGAAATCATATTATAAAAATTGACTTAAACGCTTTGATTTAATTTTTAGGAGCGAATGCGATGGTCTTGAAGTTGTTAGAAATCCAAAGAGGCCTATCGGCGCTTGGATACATTACTAGTAAGGGAAAATAGAAATATGTAAAATAATATGTTTTTTAATTTATTTTTTGTGGTTGTTATTGTTAAATTTGTTTGAAATTGTTTTGTAGTAACAATCAATTAGCCATGATGAAAGAGAAGGACAAAGAAGTGAAGATAAATGATGATGTAAGGAGTAATTTTGCTACGTCTAATATAATTACATTTTAACATTAGAATTTAAATTATGTGACCAATTATTGTAGTTGAGGAAAAAATTGGGCAAGAAGTGGAATGCACTTTCAAAAGTAGAAAAAGAAAATTTCATGGCAAAGTCCAAAGAAAGTTCAAAACAATATTCACTCCAAAAGGGTGTGGTTCCAAAGGTAATTTTTATTTGTAATGAATATTTAATTTCTTTACTTATGTATTTGTTGGAAATTATATTAATGTAAACATGTTTGATGTTTGTGTATCTTTTCAGTTATATCTTCAGACTCGATGCTCCCCCGAGCGAGTTATTAGAGTTATTGAAAATTTAGAACCAAAGCAAAAGGCAGCCATAGAAGAAATAGGATTTGGTAGCCTCTTGCAACTTAGATGTAGGAAAATAGATCATGGGTTATGTCTTTGGTTGATAAATAGTTTTAATCCGAACACTTATATGTTACAGTTGTATAATACTTGTATCAAATTATCCCCCATTGATGTTGAATTTATTATGGGATTGAGGGCAAGAGGGTTCAAGATTGGCATGAACAAAGATGTTGGTCATAAGAATGATTTATGTAAAAAATATTGTGATAAAAAAGGGCGATTGCCATTAGTGATGTTAGAAAATCAAATTAGGGAGGATAAAGAGGGTGGAAATGATTTTAAAGTTCGTTTTGTATTATTTGTGTTGGGTGCATTATTGTGCCCAACAATGAAGCTTTTTGTGAATCGCTCTTTCTTACATCTTGTGGAAGACATCGATTCAATAAAGAAGATGAATTGGGCAGAATTTGTGTTGTCCTATCTTGTGCACGGGATTGAAGAGTTTAAGAAGAAACAACAAAGTGGGGTTTGCGGTTGCTTATTGTTTTTAATGGTAATTAATTTACATCATAGTGAAATACGATTTTGTTTTAATATAATTTATGAACTAACTATATATCTATGTCAAATATACTCGTAGTTATTCTACCACGAGCATATATCCTTTGAAGAGAAATTCCTACCGCTATATACTCGACCTTCTCCTCGGATTACTGCTTGGGGAGATGATGAAGTATTGGACAGGAAACGAAGATTGAAAAAACTTGGTGGATATGCAAATGAGGATGTAAGTTATAGTTTTGAAAGTCGTTTACTATTGATTTAAGTTTTTAGTGATTTAAAATCTGATATGTATTATATTTTGATGAATATATTGTAGCTCAAAATATGGGTGATAGAAAATGAGAGAAGGGATTGCGTTGATGGAAATGCAACGACAATGGCAAGTGAGAATGAGGACGATGAGAAATTTGTATCCAATCTAAACAAAGATGTTATTAAACGAGTAAGTGTTTTACAATATTCATCGTGACTATCTATATTAGCATTGAACGTTTGTATTATAATGTTATTAATCACGTTCGTATATATCACTAGGTTGATGGTGGAAAGTTAATGGAGATGGATAAAACCTTTCAACAATTAAAGACACATCTACTTGATATGGCTTATGGTGCAAGTAGTAGTAGTTGTGATAAAATTTTGGCTAAATTTGAGGAGAATTATACTCAAGTGAAAGCTCTCTTCCTTAGGTCAAGCGGAAAACCTTTGAGAATGCACGAGGAAGGAACGAAGAATGACATGCTCTCATGCGAGAGAAGTTTGGAAGATACGAACAATATGAATGTGAATGAACATTATCTTCACACTTTGTCAAATGAGAAGTTATGCACCGAGGACTTTAATGAAAAGAATGAAGATGCATGTGCTACATCAATTGAAGTGCATATCATTCCAGACGAAAATGAAAATATCTTACCACTTCCAATCAAAAGGAGTAGAAGAGATTATGGAAAGGTATGTATCATATAAAAGATAAAATTATTTTCTTTACAACTACTTAACCATTACATAGTAAATAGATGTATATTACTGACATTTTCCATATTAGGAACCATTACGAGCACTATGTGGTTATCCTAATCATGTCATGAAAACACGTTCATCAAGGGAGAGGAAACCAAGTAAATTCAAGGTCTCCCCGTTTGTACAGAAATCAAGGAAGATGGTAAAACGTGAAGCATCAGAGGTATAATACAAATAGTTTAATATCATTGTTCTTATTTTTTGATACTTAACATATGTAGTTAATAATTATGTCTTGTTTTCGAATTAGTCAATCCCCATGTCCATTCGTGAAGACGTGGTGGATACTCAATCATTCAATGTACTTCAATCACTTGTCGCTGATTATGTTTTCAATAAAGCGTTGTCAAAAAGGTTTGTCGGGTCTAGAACATTCATAGATGTGTTGTTACAATTTTTTCCTTCATATGCTTCCAATTTACTGAAGTTTGTTTGAACATATTATTATTTTAGTGAGCTTCTTGTTGACTTTGGTCATGAACATGGAGTTCGTGGAGATTTTGCATGCTTACGTCCTAGACAAAATTTGATGGATGTTGTAAGTACCTACTTCATTTATATCAAATGCATCCTATATTAGTTAAATAAATTTATTGAAGTTATTGTTCAACAACAGGTAATAAATTTAGAAGCCTCAAAGCTAAATTATTTTGAAAGACAATTCATAGGCATACGAAGTATAAGATGCTATCTTCCCACGACATTTTCAGTAAGCTCATATTTCTCTTGTTGTTTACTTACATATTAAGTACAATATAGTAATGTTCGTATTATGTTTTCTTATTAGCAAATGATTTTGTGCGGTAGTCCTCATCCTTTTTTCGATAGAAAAACATCCATCGTTAGTAAGTACATTAGTGAATTGGATGATTGCGAGAAGGTTAGTAATTATTTCTAATGTTTAATTGCATATATGAAATTTAGAATAGATATTGTTTTCACCTATAATATAGTAGATTTTTTTTGCCCCAACTCATATATATTGTTTTTCTAACTTTACAGCTATTTATTCCAATGCATGACGAATGCCCTGGTCATTGGTATCTGTGCGTCATTGACTTCAAAAACTCTAATACCCAAATTTTGGACTCATTACGATCGAAGAATCGAGACAAGTTCCGGTTTCAGAGTGTCAAAACAGTGGTATGCTTTCATGTTTATATTTTTCTTCTATTCTATTTTTTCCTCTTTCATATTTATTCACACTTTCATAATAAATTAGGTTGAATTTTGTCAAACGTTCTTCAAACTATCTGACATCGGGAAAGATGTCTTCCAATTCTCCATTGATTGGGCTCCTTCGATTCCGACCCAAGAGAATGGGTTAGTATGAATACATAACTCACATTACTATTCTTTTCCTGAGGTATAATTAGACAACCATTGAATAAGTTGTTTTGTTTTTCTTTTCTCTTTCTTAGGTGGGACTGTGGAGTGCATGTCATTAGACATATGCAGAGATTCAAAAATGGTGATCCGATGACGAGCTCCGACTTTTGTAATTCTATGAAAATACGTCGAGAAATAGCATGTGATTTAGTTTTACACGAGGGAAATAGAGAAAAACAAACCATTGTGGCTATTGTTTGTACAAAGACGTCGACACGAGCAATGAAAAAATTATTATTATGATATTTTTTATTTTTCAACTATTTATCATTTCCATATCCACATATCGTCATGTTTATTGGGAAGTTGTGAGCTTCGATGACCATACATTATTAATGATTAAGTCCATTTTATTTCAATATCCAAATAATCTTCTTTCAATATGGTCGTCAAAATGAAATTGTAATATATTGGTATCATTCATGTTCGACATGTGTGATTTTGTACGATCTTTAACCTAATCAGATCTGTAAATATTCATTTATCTATACTAACAATATATAGTTAGTACATTCCTACACGGGTTGACGAATGTCGTTCAGCCGGTAAGAACCAGTCCAACGATTTATCTATGTCCACTTTTCATAGGCATACGCATTATTCGTACCGGTTGAGAACATTCCTCATATTTTCTGTTGTGGAAAGTGGTTGATCAATGAAGAAATTGTCCCAACCGGTTGACGAATGATTTGACCAGTGGGAACTGGTTGACAAATATAGCAAATTGGTTGAGGAATTTGCTCATTCGGTTCATGGTTTTTTAACCAGTGGCAACCGGGTGAAGATAGGCATCAACCGGTTGAGGAATTTGCTCAACCGGTTGCGTACATGGTTAGGAAACTTCAACCGGTAGAACACGGCTGGACCCGGTCGACCGGCTATGCACAACCGGTTGATCAACCGGTTGAGGCATTTTTTTACCAGTGGCTACCGGACGAGGAATGTCCTCGACCGGTTGAGAACTTTTCTCAACCGGTAGGCACTGGCCAATAAACCTCAACCGGTTGAAGGCCATTTGATCAACCGGTTGAGGATTTGTTTAACCAGTAGCTACCGGTTGAGGAAGTTTCTCAACCGGTTGAGGAAAATCCTCATCCGGTAGCCACTGGTCAAAAATGCCTCAACCGGTTGATGAATTTCCTCAACCGGTTTCCTCCTGCAATGCTATTGTGCACAAAAAGGGTATGCTATGAGTTATACCAATAACTTTTCACTATGGAAACATTCGAAAATGTACCATTAAGTTCAATTATAATGTTTGAAATTGATGGAAACTGGCATTACAACTTACCTAACTACGATTTACCCATTTTGAGTAAAATCACTAAATTTACCTATTTCATGTTAATTACATCATATATATTACTTTCCTATAGTTAACTCATAACCACCTAATTGTCAAACTTTAACCACAATTGAATTTAATTAATTCCGCATAATTAACCGTTTTTTCCGACATGATATAAATGAATCGGTTTCTCCATTGACCAATCATTTTATCCCTTGTTATCAATTAAATTATAAATGTAGAGGATATTGCATTCTATCAATCAACTTGACTCTTGATCAAAATTCAAACTGTTCATTAAATAGTTAAGTTAAAAGTACACATTAGTGGAAGTGATAACGTCAACTAATATAAATACTGATTTAATACCTACCATCCCTTACTCCGCTAAGGAATAAAAAAAAGGTTGCATATCCTTTTCATTTGGATATTTGTTTGGATCCCCACCTTCACATGGTGTTGACATACTTTGTTCATGTTGCTGAACTCCTGCTATCTGCACATGCACATTTCATTGTTTTTTTCAGCTACCCAATTCCATTCCAATTAATTAAACTTAGTCATTAAATAATGCATATCTGAAATTTATGTCAAAAGTGTTTCTTCATTCTGATCTTACATTATTAAGTTCACCCCAATCTATGTACATGTCAGATGGGTCATTCGGCAACTGCTCCCCTAACATTCCCTGCATGTTTCAATAATTAAGTGTTGTCAATTATTATTGAATTATATGTTATCAATGTTTGGAAATTATATAACAAGCCTATTGTACATACATGTAAGGTTCCAAAAATGTCAACTGATGAATTTGTTGAAGGCATCATTTCCCTTTGAATGTCACCTTGGGAAGACAAATTCGTTTCCTCCTACGTATTCATAATGCCATCAAAACAATTATGTTAGTCATTTATGTTAGTACACCTACAAAAATTAATCTTAGGGGCAATTTGTATTGAATATTACATACCATATAACCCGGCTGAGCATTTTGAGGGATTGTAGCTTCTGGACACTTTCGAATTGTGTGACCCACTCTTTTACAACGACTGCATCGTCTTCCCTTTTGAACATTCATTGCCACTTTGCCTGGATTCCCTTTAGTCTTCACAATATTTGGATCACGAACTTGGTTAGTACCTGTCGCTCCATCTGATGCTATTTTCTTCCCTTTCAAATTATAGTTATAGAGTTCCTCCATTCTCGCCGTCAAATTTTGTATTTCATTTCTGGCCTCTATAAATGAAGATGACGTATCTGACGCAAAGTAGGAGAGCTTGTTGCACATCGAACTCAATGAACCATATCGTACAAACCGATCCATGTTGTTATCCGTCTCATTCACTGGTACTGATCTTGTATACACCTTTGCTAACTTTGTCCACCTCTTCATAATACATGACTGAGGAATCTCTTCCAAATGCTCCACCTTCATAACCACCACCATGTGGCAACATGGGATGCCAATTGACTCAAACATCATGCATGAGCATTTTAATGTTACAATATCCGGGCAAAATTGTACTTCCCAATTTAAGTTCGGGTGTCTAAACTTAGATAATGTGTATGCCCGCATTGAATCATCACTTACAACACCAACCACAAAGAATAACTCAGCATTTTTCATCTCCTCACGAAATTTAAGGAAAGATTCTTTTGTGTATACCGTCGCAGCATGATTTTCAAGTATGGCTAGTTTGGTTGAAAGCACGGGTGAAGAATTGTTCGACTCGAACTCTGCCTTTGCCTCGTTTTGCCGTATTCTCAGTATGGCTCTATCAAATTGTTGTACAAACTCATACAGTCGCAAGCGAATTTTTAAGAATCTATTTAGATATGCATTCATACTCTCACACCTTTGTGTGGTTCTCATCCCTCCAAAGAAATTTCCACGTAAATACGCCTCTGCCCATCTTTTACGTTTCCCATATATCTCGGTCACCCAACGATTCTCATTAAGTCCCAAATTTGCAACCATTTCATGCCAAACCTTTTCGAATTCTTCTTCATTCCCACGCATGAACATGCACCTTGCAAATATGCTTGAGAAGTCCTTAATATGCACATTCGTGAATGCATTTCGTTGCAAATGCCATGAACACAATCGATGACACGTATCAGGTAATACTTTTTTAATTGCCTTACGCATAGCTTTATCCCCATCGGTTACAACAGATATGGGTCTCTTATTCATCATTGCTTCAAGAAATGTCTCCAACACCCATTCATATGTCCCAACACTTTCATCTATCAATAACGCACAACCAAATACAACAGTTTGATGGTGATGATTAACACCGACCAACACTACTAGAGGCTTTTTATAGGCATTTGTCCTATAGGTTGTGTCAAATGCTAGGACATCTCCAAAACACGCATAATCCATTCGAGCAGTTGAATCAGCCCAAAACAAATTTGCTAGTCGACTTTCTTCATCAATGTTGAATTTATAAAAAAATGAAGAATCCATTTCTGCCTTTCCACACAAATAAGCCAATGCCGCTTCTGCATCACCGTCTTTAATTTCACTTCTACGCATTGCATCAACGTGATTGTATATATCTTTTTGTGTGAAACCGACGTGCTCATGTCCCCCTGATTGTTTTACCATATAGTCCATAATTTGTGTGGTTTTAACACCTACTTTACGCAAACCATCAACTTGTGCCTTATCGGGATTACTTATTGTTCGATGAGACCGAAGGAATTGTGTGTTGATAGCATCGACCAAATTATGATTATGATCTCCTATAAATTCCTTTACAATCCACTTTCCATCTTTCCTATTCAAGCCTACACGAAATGCAGCTTCACATCCAACCCTAGTCAATGATCGTGGCTCACGCTGTCGCTTGTCATTTTCAATAAACTTTGTCGCTCGCTGCCCTTCTCTAGAACACACCCACTTTCGAGATATTATATCTCCATTCTTGTCTCGCTTCAAATCATCTTTTCGAATACTAAATCCGGCTACTCTAGCTAACATGTTGTAAAATGTTTCAGCCTCATCTATGCGATCGAATTGCAATTTGTAGACTTCTTCATCTGAAATACCCTTCAACACCTTCTGTTTCAAACCGTTTCCACCCAGGTCGTAAGTGCCACCGATAAATGCATCGTCATTGACGACGTCCTCCTCCTTCACTTCAAACTCCCGCTTGATTGTTTTCTCCTTCACCGATTGCATCATCTACATTACATAAATAAGGTAAACAAATTCCCCAATAATACTTTCACAAATTATCTTATCACTTTTGTATCAATTGATTGCATACTTGAAGATAAACCGAATTCGACAACGTCATCGATTCTCATTTTTTGGGAAAAAAATTAAGAATTTGATAAATTATAGAACCGGTGTATACTGCAGACGTGATAATTTCCCCAGATTTCCATCAAAAGGTACTATATGTTGCAAATTGATACTACTCTGCTAACACAAATCGATAACAAAACTTTTTAAAATCATTAAATATCACTTACAAATCATTATGTTGCGGAAATAACTTGTGACAAATGCAAGTGCGACACCAATACCCTCAAAAGATGGCATTCGACAATGATCTCTACCGGTTCAGAAGATCTATCGACCGATCGAATCAATCCGGTCGACCGGATGTGGAATTTATAAACCAGTAGCTACCGGACCCGGAATTTCGTCAACCGGTTGAGGAAATTCCTCAACCGGTAGGCACTGGTACAAAAAACATCAACCGGTTGATACCAGTTGCTCAACCGGTTGACAAAATGGATCAACCGGTTTATGAAATGGCTCAACCGGTTGAGGAAATAACTCATCCGGCTGAGGAAATGGCTCAACCGGTTGAGGAAATGGATCAACCGGTTGAGGAACTGGCTCAACCGGGTGAGTGTTTTTTAAACCAGTTGCTACCGGTTGAGCCATTTCATCAACCGGTTGACAAATTCCTCATCCGGTATTCACTGTTTTAATATTTAAACCGATTAGCTAATTGTTTCTTTTCGTTGTTGATTCCATTAAGCCCTTCATTCCTTATCAAAACGTTATAATGTTGGCCTATCGCATACTATGTTAACAAAATTTCCAACATTAATCTTAGTTGCCATCTTCAAGGACTTTGTCAGTCACAATAATTAATACCTCTCATCCACTTTCTTTAAAATAACACGGAAACATGGATCGGTTTAGGCTAAAAGAACACGGAAACAATTAGCCTAAGGAGGTTGCCCTATTTAGGCTAATTGCTTTTGGGTACACCGCCAAACTTATTCCAAACTTACCCCATATTGGGAGTCACTAATACACATTTCTTAAGGTTGATTCTCTCTTTTAAGTCATTTGAATATGTATTACCCTATAATTTTGATGATGTTGTGATTTTTACAGCCAACATTACTCACTTATATTAACTAAATTAATCTCAACTGTTCAACAGATCACTGATGCATATTACTAACAATGTGCTTTAGACAATCAAAATCCAAACTATTTAACATCAATACATACCATTTAAAAATCACTATTAGGTTTTCGAAATATTCCCCCATCCATTTCAAAGATGAAGGCATTAAGCTAAAAAAATGTATTATGGATTTGTTTACCTATTATTTATTGAGTTAAAGATCATACCGTTAAAATGGAAGGTCCAAGTGTGATGCAGCTTGAGCTGAAGATTTGTCTTCTGGATGTTTTTTGTGACCTCTTCTCCAACAAATAGCAGCCCTCGTTCAGATGGTAAGGTTCTTACAATACTAAAACTCCCCCAAATATATAGTAAGATATGTATGTGGTTGGTTGCTGGAGTTATTACCTTTTTTAATAGGCTGCCACATGTTGAAAACCTACCACCACAATGGTACACTTAGTGGTTGATAGTTTGGATATTTGCATCAGTTTTTAAGGTGCCATTAAATATAACATTTATTTTTTACACCCATTGCAAATGGATAATTGTATAACTTAAGAAAATATAAAGGGGAGATATGGACTTAATTGATAATATTGATATTTGTTACTGTTGTTTAGCCAATTTATTGTAACTATGTTTTGATACCGTTTCCTACATACTATATTTTTTCATCAATTAACGGTATTTTTTTTTTAAAATCATGCTTCCTAATATATCCTATATATGAGAAAGGTTAGTTAAGTAGACTTAATTACGTTTAAAATGAATATGTTATGAATCCTTCTACTTATGGGAAATTTTAAATAAATTCAGAATTCATTAATTAATGTCACTAACCATGGATATCGTTCATTATTCGAACATTTTGTCATTACAACCATAATGTAATTTTAAATGCCCCTCGATAGTATAATATTAGTTAATTACAGTTAATTCTAATAGGTCTGGAGTATATCTTCGTGAAGCATTAACTATTTTTTCCATGAAATTAACTAACTTATTTTAATTAATGCTTCATAATATATCCTTGACTGAGAAATGTAGGTTAATTACACTTAATTACGTAAAATGAGTAAGTTATGATGTTATTCTACTTATGGAAATTTTAATTTAATTCAGAATCATTAATATATTCACTCACCAAGGTGATATCGTACTTATTCAACATTTTGTCATACAACCATAATATTATGATGCCCTATGGTAGTATATGTTAGTTAATTACAATTTTAATCTATTAGGTGTGACTATATCTTAGTGAGTTCATTAGACTATACCGTACCTATCAAAAAGATTAGTTAATTTATCTGATTTAATTAACTTAAGTTCTCATATTTTATTTTTCTTAATATAAATTTTGTGAAATTAACTTCAATTAATTAATTTTCCATTTGTTTAAGGTGCATCAAAAATATTTCATTGCATTTAATCCATTATAGGTTTAATAAGTTCATATAGAAACTTTTACATTAAAAGTGTAGCAAATATAATGTAAGACATTAAGTTAATTAAAATTTAAGTAGTTCATAAACTGGATGGCTTTCCACGAGGCGGCCTAGCTTCAAAAAAACCCCATTTTTTTTCTAAACCCCCCAACCTCCTTTGTTTCTTTCTTAACTTCAAAATTTCTTCCTTTTTTTTTTTTTTTTCATCCTCGCGCGAGACCTGAAAACCCCTCCGTCTTCCACTTCAGTTTCTTCTTCATCCTCCACCGCACTTAGCTTGAAGCCCATCTGAATACTCATTGCCCCCAAAACGAGCACCTGTCGAAGCATCCTCACCGGTCGAAAAGGGAACGAGGCCGGCGGTATCAAGGCTGCGCGGACAACAAAAAGAACCTCGTACTGTGTGTGGCCGACCGACACAACAATGCGAAAGCACCGACAACACCTACCGCAGGGTGTTTCCAACACGCACCCCCAACAATGGTAAACGTATCTCCT
>JBAPGN010000430.1:0-27252 GCA_037355405.1 Vitis amurensis | reverse complement strand
TAAGTAATGCTCAAGTATTGTACACGCCCTGGATACTTGGGCTTTTTGGTTGTAGGCACGTTGGAAAGAGTACCTTGAAGGCATCCTGAGGAGTCACATTGAAAAGCAGCTTAAGAAGGTCGCTTAATGGTATTTGCAAGGAACTAAGGACTTAATGTTGACATATCAGCGTACCAGTTTACTTGATGTAGTTGGGTTTTGTGATGCTGATTTTGCTGGCTGCATAGATGATAAGAAATCCACTACGGGCTAATTTTTTATGTTGGCAGGAGGAGCTGTATCTTGGAAAAGTGTCAAGCAGACACTTACAGCATCCTCAACTATGGAGGCAGACGTATGTGGCATGTTATGAGGCTTGTTGTCATGCTATGTGGATGCGGAATTTTATTTCAGCCTTGGGAGTTTGTTGACTCCATTTCTAGACCGCTGAAATTATTTGTGATAATTCCGCAGCTGTTGCTTTCTCCAAGAACACTAGGAGTATTTCTCGCTCCAAAATATTGATGTAAAGTTCTATTTTGTTAAGGAGAAAGTGGCAGAGTCTCTTATTAATATTGAACACATGTCCACAAAAGGTATGTTGGCGGATCCATTAACAAAAGGCTTACCCATAATTACGTTTCAAGAACATGTATCTCAAATGGGGTTGTTGGAAGCCTAGGTTGTATTAAGTTAGTGGGAGCCATTTTTTGGTATTGTAATACTATATTATTGTTGGAAGAATTGCTATTATTGTACATTTCCCTATGAATCAAGCAATGAAGCATATATGATTGCTTTTGATTATTTGCTTTTGATGAGATTCTTTGGGACATTGATTTATGATTATGTATATGTTGTGATGTTTGATAATGTAGTCCAAGTGGGAGATTGTTGGAATTTTTATGTATGGACTTACATAATCAATTTAATAATGTCATAAATCAGTGTTATTTATTTTTTTGCATTGTGGTCCATAATGGGATTGGACACATTATTGCTTAATTTTTATGGGCTCACCCTAATTCACTTGACTGACCCATTAAGTCAAGTGGTAGTCCAAATAATGTGTGTGATATATATATATGAATATATATTTATTTGTTTATATATATATATATATATAAGAGAAAAGGATGAGCTTAGTATCTCTGGCCGGCTGTCTCCTTTCTCTTTTTCTCTTTTGGCTGAAAGAGAGCACACACACTCTCGGATTGGACTGAATCTGGGCGTGAAGGGTTGAGTTCATTAACCCTTAATATTCGCATCATCAAGCACGAGAGGAGCTTTCAGAATACCAGAAAAGGATGAGCTTTCACGGAATCAACCAAGGTAACGGATTGAATCATTTTTTTTTCTGTTGAATGCATGCTTAATTGTCAACATGTGATTCTATGCAATTTAAATTCTCATCAGTATCGTTTTTTATGTGAGTTAAAGTTTATGGTTTTTCGGTTTTTTCAGACATCTGGCAGGAGAATTAATAATATTGAGTTTAGTGGGGCATGGGGATGCTACGAAGCTGAAATTGATGGGGAGCATGGAAGCCAAGTTCTTGCCCTACAGTAGTAGATAGAAATGCAAGCAGCAGTATTAGTGTAGGAGTTTGGGTAGTTCTGGAGTTTTCCTTTGTTTCCGTTTCAATGGATTTTATAATTTCCGATCAATTTTCCTTCATAACTGTTATCATTATCTTCATTAACAAACCAAGTGGGACTGAGAGTGAGAGAGGAATTAAAAAGTGTCGCTTCAGCACAGTCATTCTCTCCTCCACGTTCTCTCACCGCCACCCCCAGCCCACCGAGACCCACCACCTTCATCGCCGGAGATAGCCCCGCCGTGATCTCCCTTTCCCTCCAGTGCACCTTCACCCATCGCCGCCCTTCCTTTCTCTCATGCCGACACTGCCACCCTTTCCACCATGCCTACATCGCACCTGCTCCCATGATACTCGGGTGCATTGGACTCATTCATTATTGATATTGGGCTTCCACTATTGATATTTGGGTTTGTTGATATTTGTTTTGGGCCTTTGCTTGAAGCTTTGTTTGTGGGTTGCAGCGATTTTATTTTCATTTGGGCCTTATGGGCATTGTTATACATGTAAATTCATTATTAACGTGTGGTTTTTGTTTGTATAATTTATTTAATTTGACTAATTATTCTATAAATACATTATTATTATTATTATTATTATTATTATTATTATGTTAGGCTTATTTTTATTACTTAATGGAGAATAAGTGTTTTTAAGCAAAATGGTGAAATTCTGTTTTTTTAAATAAGGATCAAATTTGAATATTTTAAAAAAAAAATAAAATTATGAAAATCTTTCCTTTCTAAAAAAAATGAATAAAAGACATTCTGTTACCAAAGTTAATAGAAATTTGGTTAAATTTAATAAATGATTTATATATGTTACTTGAAACTCAATCTTTTATTTAAAAATAATAATAATAATAATTTTAAATTGCATAAATTTTTAATTATATTTGATTTTTTTTTTTACAATTTTATAATAAAATTAAATAGAAAAAAATAGTTTTTTAAATATTTTTCCTTGACATTTTTCTTAAACAAAACATACTATTAAAATTTATGAAATTGTAATTTTTAATATTTTTCCTTGGATTTTTTATTTTGTATAAAATCAAAATTTGTTTGAATATATTCTAACTTTAAAAAAAAAAATTCAATTATTTTTAAGAATAAAATTATATTTAGAAACTGAAATATAAAAACAACATTCTTGGAGCATACATACCAATTATTGACTTTGGAATTGTGATAAAATTATTTTAGATGACAATTATTTTAGTAAATTACACATTTTGATTCGATGTTTTTAAGAGAAAAAGAGTAACATGGGATGGAACAAAATCATTGATGTGAATGCCCTCAAAAAGGAAAGGCTTAAAGCACGTTTGTTAACTTACATTAAAATTATTATTATTATTATTATTTAAAGAATGAAAATATTTTAAACTATTAATAAGGAATAATATTATTTAAATTTTTAAATAAAATTTAATTTATTAAAAAATGGGATATTATATTAAAATAATTATAGAAAGACATATTGCTGTCAAAGGCATGGCGAAAGCTATCTGCTTTTTCCCCTCTCCCAGTTTTGATGTTCGAGTCTCCGGATTTCTCGCTTCAGCTCGCAAAGACACTGATGTCTCCTCCTTTATCAATTGCCATCGATTCCTACCTTAAACTCCGTCAGAAAGACGCAAGTCTTGCGAAACTCCGGCTCCATCTGCATCTCAATGACGTCGAATCGCGTTCGCTGATAGACTCGTGGATCGACGCGGCACTTGAGAGGAAGGTGAAGGAGCTGGATCTATTTATGCTACCCAGGGAAAGGGCGAGAGGAAAGCCTTACAGCTTGCCGGCTAAAATTTTTGCTGCCACAACAATTACTGTTCTCAGTTTACGGCGTGTCATATTGGAAATCTGTGGTGATATAGATCTTCCGGCGCTACGAAAGTTGTATTTAGGAGAAATCTGGTGTGATGAACAACCAATTCAGAAACTGATATCAAGTTGCCCTTTGATCGATTGTTTGCACATCGAATCTTGCCACGGGTTGCAAAAGCTTCATGTTTCGGGGCTTGCTAATCTACGTAGGCTGGAAGTACTTTGGTGTTATGAATTGAAATCAATGCGCTAAGCCTTCAATATCTCAGCTATCAACAAGGAAAATGCCCGTGTGACGTGGTCTTGAGGGCCTGTGAATTTCTCAGAGTTAACATTTTGGGACTCAACCATAACAGAGGATTTGTTCCAAAATCTTGTCTCTGCGAGTCTTGAGGGATTGGGGATAAGGTGCACTCAATTGCAAAGGATTGAGATTTCTCATCAGCTCAAGCGATTAGACCTAAGTCTAACTGAAAAGCAGAGCAAGGCGAAACTCAAGATTGATACCCCAAATGTCCAGTCATTAGAACGCCTTTAGCCTCTCTCATATCATCTATGAACACTTCATCTCTACAGGAAGCTGAGGTTCATTTTCTCAGTTTTGATAATTATAGCCATCTCTTCATCCCTCAATTGAAAGAATTTTTTGAAAAATTGAAGCATTGTCAAGTTATAAAACTACTCATAAAATCCAAACGGGTAAATTTCCCTTCATCTCATCTCATCTATCTCTCTCTTTTCAGTCAAAAATCTTTGTTATGAATCATTGCTTATTTCGGCTTGCTTGATTGAAGGAGCTCATTCTTCCCAGAAAGTTGAGGCCAATTTTATCTCCCCCTCTTTATGATATCAAGCATCTAAACATAACAGTGAATTACCGTTGGTATCTGTCACCCTCAAACTTTATCCATTTCATCAAGGACCAACCCCAAGTTTTTAAAGGTAATAAATTTTCTTGTACCACCAAATGTTGGAAATTGATGGTGATGAAAGCACATTGGAAATTGACAGAATTACTGCAATGCGAGAGTCATCTACATTTATGAATTGTGAAGTTAGGTTTAGATTAAAATGGAGATCTCAACTACTATAGAATATTAAACTTCTTTACACTCTTTATACAAATCGATGGGATTTGCATAGGACTTGATGTTTGGATAGCTCCTTATCAATGTCCCTGTCATAAGGTTTATAAGCCTTCAAAATGCATGTGGAGGTTAAATTTTTTGACTTCCCATACTTTGTGGGAGCATTAGTTGCAGTGTTTGCCATGTCCTCTTTGATAAAATTTCACCTATCCCCGTATATGGTTGTACAGAATGCCTCAATGCCTCTAACCATGCTTCAGCATTGATTTCTTATTCTTCATTTGGATTTTGGTTTCTTATAAATCATTCAGTGGTCAAGATATTCTGGCCATCCTTATGATAAAAAAAGTTGCTCCATGCATTTGATAACTGATTTTTCTAATAAAATTTTTAGAAAAAATATTTTAATTAAAAAACACTTCTAATGAAAACATTCCTACTTTTGGAGATATCAAACATGATTACTTTTGAAGGATGTTTGAAGGATCTAACATAGTAGTTGGTCACTGCAAGCATGTTTATAACCACATGACCAACAAATGTACCTCCAAATTTTAAATTTTAAATTTATTTTACAATGGACATTACATAACAAAATTGCAAAATAACCTTGTAAGGAAATATTAGCCTTAACAATATAGATAGAAAACTGAGGCACCCATATTTTCTGGCTATGGCTCAAGGGTAAGGTGTGGAAAATAGGTAGGCAGATAGGCTATCAATTTGTGCATGAGAGGCTATCAAGTTGGTAAGCTAGCGAATGGAAGTAAATTATAATAAAAATTGGTGTATATAAAATGATGAAAATATCAGCAATTATGGATATATTGGAAATATAAAAAAAATATCGATGGATATTTTTTCACAAATATCGATGGAGCGAAAATTATTTAAAATTCATAGGAATACTTGGAAAAACTATAAAAAAAAATGATAAAATAAGTAAGAATACACATTTTTAAAGTTATTTTGTAATTGTAATTGACATAGATATAATCAAGAAGAAAAACATCGGTAGACAGAAATATATCGATAGATTCGATATTTGAATTTTAAGAATAATAAATATGAATTTTGAAAATGTATAAAATTAGAATTGAGTTAAGAAATATTTGATTTTATTGAATAAAAACAATTTATACATAAATATAATACATATTATACTGTAATAGTCCTTAGTATAAAAAAAAATATCAATGTTGTTTTATCATATTGTTACATGAAGAAAGCTCATCTTATTGAAGATAATATTTATTTTAAAATTTTTAAAATACTTTTTTAACAATTTTATTATATTTTAAATAAAAAATTAAATTAATTTATATAAAATATTTTATTTAAAATTTTATTAAAAATATGTGATAATAAATTTTTATATTAACATTAATTTATTTAAATAATTAAATTTATTAATAATTTATTTTATCACATTAATTTAAATTTATTAAATATCACCGATAAAAATCGAAATTTCAATCCTAGTAGTGATTTAATAAAAATAAAGATGGATAATTAATAATTATTTAGAGAGAGAGAGATATGATTTGTTTCTTTTTTTTTTTTATTAATCTCTACTAAAACTAAAAATCAAGAGGGCCACCCACTTTTCTCACTCGGGCATCAAGAAGCCCTTTTCTGAAGTTGCCATCCAGAGCAGAGAATCCCTAAAAAAGGCCTATTTTCCTCTGCCACGCTCAATCCTCACAGGTACTAATCTAATCATGTTTTTATATTTTTTGCAACCCCCGTTTGATTCCCAAGAAAATCCATCCCCCATTCGATTTCCGGGAAAATTCATCTTCGTTTGATTTCCGAGAAAATACATACAAAACCCCAAGGAAAACCAAAAAATTTGCTTTTTTTTGCTCCCTGTGTTTTCTGGATCTGTTCTAGGGGTCTCTTTGCTTTTGTGCCATTGGATTTCAATTTCACGAACCCTAAATCCACGATTTTTGAGCCGGGCTGAAAAACACAACCTTTGCCTGCAAATCATGATCAGATTACCAAATAGCATCTTATTTTTTTTATATATATAAAAAAAAAAATTGGACAGATTTTTGTATCCTGTGCGCGGGCTGGACTGATAGGAAATATCGGGAAAATTCCCGAAAAATCCGTAAAAATACTTGTGTCGGAGCCGGCCGATAAGCGATATTTGGGGTTGCCGAAATTTTTCGACATTTCAATCCTTGCAGTACATATATTAGAGGTTGTCAATTGTCAATGTTCTGGAATTGGGACTGGAAGAGTTGGTTGCTGTAAGCTTTTGATTTTTCCGATGTTATCACCAGGCTATGTCAATTGTCACGGTGCTGCTGCCACTATGGATAAAAATAGTTTTCTGTCATTACTTCTTAGTAGGTAAAAGTTGCTCTCTATCATTACTTCTACCCTGTTTCAGCAGCAGAACAGGGGAATCAAATTAGCTAACCCTTGTAACTATAACTATGGTCAGTTAGTAACTACAGTTAGTTGGTAACCAGAGTTAAATTCTAGTAGTTTTGATATAAAAACATATGTAAATCAATCAGATGAGTCAGTTCCAGAATTTCTACTACTCTGTTTTCTCTTCTTTATACTCTGTTTTCTGCTACAATCCTGTTCTCTTTATTTTTTCTTCAACAAGACATGGTATCAGATATTCCACCCAACTACAGTTCAAAAAAGAAAGAAGGAAAAATGCTCAGGGTTGTGCTTCTTGCATCAGCTCATTTGCATAACGTTGCTCTTCTCAAACCCGAGGGTGGCACCGATGATGAGGGAATGAACTATTTCTTTAAGGTAAACATTCAATATTGTTCATCATTTGTTTTTTGATTTAACATTGATGTGGTTTTGTAGTTTAACATTTTAGTTTCTCTTACCTTGCTGTGAACAATGTGGATGGGTTTCTCAGAAGTATATCTGTTAACATCGGAGTTCAAGAAAAAGCCTCTGGGGAAGCAGGAGAAAAGCCAAGTGAACATATCTCCTACGGTGGGTAGTATAAGCGTCATCCTCTATTATTTCTACTCTTTCTCTCCTTGCTTCTATTATTGTTTGTTTCTTGGTTTTGTAGTGTGATAGGTGCGAGCGGTAGGGGATTATCTCACTGATCCTGGACATAGACGCCCACCGAGGGGAGATGATTTTATAGGCGTGCCATTGATGGTGTTCGATTATGATGGAATCCTCTCAATGACACATCTGTAAAATCATCTTCCCTCAGCGGGTGTCCATGTCCTGGGACCAGTGAGATAGTCCTCTACCTCTCGCATCCATCACACTGCAAAACCAAGAAACAAACAATAACATAAGCAATGCTGTCGTTGATGGGGAGTATATTGAAACCAACATGCGAGAAGCTCGCCAAGTTCGAACCCTACAATGGGATGACAGAATTGCTTGGTTTTTTAGTTAGGCATTTTATCTTGGTTTTTAGTTAACCCAGGTCGTTTCTGTTTTTTGGTTTTGTTCTGTTTCCTTTTCGTTTTCTCTCAGTTTGTAATCCCTTTTCTATTATCAGTATCAAACGTTTGGATTCCTTATGACTGAAACTTGTCGTTCCAATCCAAGAGAGCCCTAGTGGAGTGAGCAACAAAATAAAAACCAGGAAAATTTGTCCCCACTAAAAAAATATAAATTTAATTTTAAAAAATAAAAATAATGACAACTAAATATTATTATAAAAAAAATTCATTATTAATTAATTACGAATATTTTATACTATTTCAATATTCAATATTCTCGGGCCTGAATTTGTTTGGCCAAAATGGGTGCATGGGCCACCAATCACCTGCATCTTTTGTGTGGGCAAACCACAATATAAAGATATTTTATTCCTTGTCCCGAACAAAATACAACATGGTCCCATAACCTTAAGGTTAAACTGTCAGGATACCACTATTATGCTATTTATTTCTTTATGTAAACATTTTCATGTTAGCCAAAAAAATTCCTCCTAAAATTTTTATAATAATAAAAATGCAAATAATTTAAAGTAACATAATATAATTTTTTTAAACTTATAAAATAATAAGATATATAAATTTTAATATATATATATATATATATATATATATATATATATACTGATATATATGAATTAAATAAATTTTCAACAAATTAACTTCACATTTAAATATTATATTATATTTATTTAATAAAATGTTAAATATTAATGTACCTATATCTTAATATGATAATATTTAAAAATACAAAAAAAATAAATATTATTAATTTTTAATTTCTTTACATACTAAAATTTTTTTATAAATGTTTTAAATTGTAATAATATATTAAAATTATATATTTATTGACATAGATCGATTCAACGATATAGAAAATAAACCATAAAAATGACTAACTTTTCCAATTCTTTGGATTGGTCACGATTATGGAAAATATTAAAATAATAAATCCAAATTACTAATAAGTAAGAAAAAAAATACTATTAATGATAGTAGACCCTATCGCCACCAAAAGACCCATATATAGAGATACAATTATCATATTCAGATGGGAAAAGATATAATTATCATATTCACTAATTGATTAATCAAGAAAGAGGACTATAATACTTTAATTTATTATATAGTTAATAAATCAAATATTATAGTAAAGAAAAAAATTATTGTGTTACAGACTATCACACAAAGACTATATGAGAGTTATGATTATCATATTTGGATGAAAAAAATACAATTATCATATTCACTAACTAATTAAACAATAAAGAAGACTATAATACTTTAATTTATTATATATAACTATATAATAAACTATATTTTATGTTTAAATTCTAAAATAAGATGTTGGTGTTAAATGCATTTAAGAATAATTTTTAAATTTTATTTTTTAACAATTATTTTAAAAAATATTATCAAATTAATTTTTATATAAGTATTTTTTTTAAAATGAAAATATGATAGTTGTTACTTTTGTATATTTTGGTAAGAAAAAAAAAGAAAAAGAAAGACATATCCTTAACATCACATTCCACTTCTATGAAACAACACCGTTTCAAAGCTACAAAACGTTACACCCAGTTCATACTAAAAGTTGCTATTTTTCAAACGTCCATTACCTCCCTCACCCAAATCCTCATCCATGACCTCTCACTTCAAACCCGCCTTATGTGTTGATCAGTCTCAATTCAATTGATTATACTCGTTTCATCCTTGATCAAACCCTTTCTTCTTTATCAAAGCCTACACCCTCCATAACTCTCCACAAAATTCCATGTTTCTCTATCTCTAAATGCTTTAGAATAATGTTAAACCAAGTAATTTCACATATCCATTTGTCCTAAAAGCTTGTTCCACCCTTGGTTGGGTGCTTGACGATGAGCAAATTCACAGTCTCTCCTACCCCTTCTATGGATAACAGTCTCAGCTTTATGGGTCTTTGAAACGTACCTTCAAACCCATACTTTTCAACTAAAGTGATCAGTGCAAGGAGGAACCAAAAAGATCCGTTCAACAAACCATTAATCCTTGCAATTGAATTATAAGGAGAATCGGATTAATGGGACATGGGATAGAGAGAGAGAGAGGGGTTGTCGTTGAGAACTGTAACAAACGTGGCATACCATATCAAATGTTCCAAGATCACGACCCAATATGTTAGCAACAAGATACATGCGGCATCTGTCAATGATTACCTGGCTAGTTGTCTTTGCTTTAAGGTTGTTGAGAACAACCTATTTAAGGGTGGGATTAATCAATACAAACATCAATAAAAAGTATTCTATTTTGACACGAAGTAAAATTAATGAATATTAATATTAATAACATAATTAATAAATGTTATATATTTTAATTTTATGTGTATACTTTTTGGTTTAACTTCCGATACTATCTTTTTTTCCAAATAGAAAATCCAGTATCAAAGCCACTTATTTTGATTGTATGTTTAGAAAATCAAAATCGTTAAACAACATTTAAAAATACTGTTAGGCTCTAGTAGTGATATCTATCGAACAAAAACTTCGAATTGTTAAAATATAATCTATTGACCAAGAGTACAATCAAATGAGCCCAAAGCAATTAAGATACCATCAATAAATCTTAAAAATAGATACCTAATTGATCATTTTTATTTTTATTTTTGTTAATTAGATGGTTACTGTCGATCATTTTATCAAATTATGAAAACATTCTAAAAAGAATGTCAACCAGCTTGAATTTTTTTCCCCCTCAATTCATATATTCAACTCTCTCAACCAATGACCAAGGATACAACAATAAAACCATACACACAATCAAATTGGCATTCAAAAGAATCAATATAACACATTAAGTGATGATGAAGGTCCGACTACCTAAATAGGATGGCCACAAACACAAACACAAACTGAAACTGAGTCCATTTCCTTCTCCACCTACATATTTCACAAGCTGACACAAATGAAAAAATAATACACCATTTTTTTTTAGACTTTTAGCATCCATGCTAAAAAGATGGAGACAAATAAAGGAAATCCATCATCTAAATCTAAAACGTGGAAAATAAGATAAAGGCGTGAACTTTTTAAATTTTCATACTTCTAAGATCCATGTAATCCCAATCAAACACATATATATCTCAAAACAACAACACCAACTTCCTATAATTGAACACGAAACTATGAAAGAAACCTATAAATATTCAAACTTTAGGGCATCATAGATCCAGAGAAGCCCTAGAACATAGAGAAGGTTTCACAACAAGAGAATGACCTCTCAATTAAAAAGAATAGAACAAAAATTACATGATGATTCGCATCTAAAAACTTGGTTAGCTTGAAATCCTGAAATAGTCTCCTACATTCAACGTCTGTCATCAAATCAACCAACCCACTTCCTCAAAACTAGTGACATACATAAAAACTAATTCAAAATTTGAACAACCCAAATTTCTTAGTTTGCTCTACCATAGGAAAGGAAAAAATAAACTCAAATCGATAAACATACTCATCAGAAATACAAATCCAATTAAATAAACACTTCAAATTGCGAAAAACTTTGCTCCATAAATCATTCTCGTCTCAATGTAAAAACCTATACGCCAAAATTTGAGACACAACTAGTTGAGAAAAAAGCTAGACAAATAGGAGATTTGAGTGAATGTGAATGCAAATGCAAGAGAAAGAAGGAATGGGTTACCTTGAGGGAGAAAATTTGAGCCTTCAACCCCACAAAAGCAACTCCCTCTATCACTCACTCCTCTCAATGTCTAGCAAAAATGTGTCTTTCGTACTCCAAAACACTCACTATATGTCTCCACAAAGAGAAAAAATGGTGTGATTTCTGACAGCAAAAGAGAGCAGTGTAAGAAGAGACCCAAATGATGGACCTGACGAGGATGTGGTTGGCTGGAAACATAGTGGGGTTAGGGTAAAATGAAAGCATGACATTTTGGGAAAATTGGTATGATTAGGTTCAGATGGTCAAATTTTGATTTTTGTGCTTTTCAATGGTTCAATTTCACTTTGTGCTGACATGGGCTCGAGGATGTTGCTGACCTGGAGACCCGGAAGGCCAATCTCGGCACAAAAAATGGAGCCGACTCAAAGTGCATAAAAAATATATTACTTTCCACATTAAAAGTTGGTTCTCATATTTCATAAAGTTGGGTTCCAAAAACCATATATTTCCCAAATGACCGCAACAAAACACAAGTTTCCCTTGAATTTAACTTGGGACAATCATTTTCAATACTTTAATTGGAATGAGTTTGAATCAATTTGAGACGATCATTTTCAATACTTTAATTTTTGTAATTCACATCCAATTTGGGTTGAGTTTGAGTCAAAGTTCAAATGACTTGAGCCTACCTTGAACCCAATTTAATATATTATCCTATATAATAATACTCATTTTCTTTTTAGATTTTTTTTTAAATATTAAATTTTATTATAACATATACTCTTTCATTCGTTAGAAAATATATAAATTCATTTTTATTATTTTAAAATATTTTCCTATTTACTATTTAAAAATTTATATAAATATATAAAAAATGTTTTTTTAAAATAAATTATAAATAGATTTGAATAATGTAATTTGGTTAAATGTCTAACTCGAACAATCCGCGGTTAACTCGTTTCGTTCCAACTTAAAGTTGGAATCAACTTAAGTTGAAAACCTGTCTGAGTTAAAGTCCGATTGGGTTGGGCTCTCGGGTTACCGATCATCTCGGACATTTTGCAGCCCCTTTTTAGGCGTTGCCCCAATCTCTTCCGATCATCCTAATTCCGGTAACCACTGAAACCCTTGCTTGAAAAACAGAGACCAGTCGTTACTCTGATAGCCGGTGGTCGCTGCAGTCTCTGGCTCCACTACCCCCGACAGGTACACCTCACTGCAATCACCTCCACAGCCGTTCCTAGCCGCTTCTAGCTGCTCTCATATCCACCATCGTCATTCATCTCCGGCAAGGCGCCAACGAGAATAGCTTTCGTTTTCTGGTGCCTTTGGATATACCATCACGACTGTCATCTCACCGACGGCCACCGCTTCCCTGCCATCATTACTCTTTCTGTTCCATAGTTCTGGCACCAGCACCACCATTGCAGTCAATGACTACCAACAATAAGCAACAGTATTTCAGGTTTATATAATTCCCTGCTCCATTTAGTTTTCTCATCATGACTCTTCGGTTTTTTCATTGCCTTTCATCTGGTTTTCACTCTCTGAGTTCTCGCCTATCATCTGTGTTTATTTTTTATTTTTTGTTGCCTTTCATCTGATTTTTACTCTCCCATTTTCTCTGATTTTCACTCGCCTTTTCACTCTCCGATTTTCTCTGATTTCTTGCCTATCATCTGGTTTTTTTAGGGCATTCCTCAGAGAATTTAGAGGCAGATTTTAGGGTTCGACTGTTGCCAGGTATGACTTCTACATATTTTGCTCTTTACAACACCTATTTTGGTGTCGTGTTCGAGTTGATTGAGTGTTAGGCATTTAGTATTCAATCGATTTCCCCACTTCTTTCCTAATTTGTTCTGTTTTTTCTGGTAGGGTTTTGAGTTGTCAATATTCAGACGTTTCTTAAACGATTTGCTTAAGCATAGTGTGCAGAGAAGACTTTTCTTATTCATTTTTTTAAATGATTTGCTTTGCAATCAGTGAGACTCTTGTGACCACTCACCCCTCTTAAACAAAATACCCTAACGCATGTTTTAATATATTCATAAAACATGGAATATTAAATGCAACTGATTATTAAAATTTATTTAACTGATTATTAAAAATATAAAAAACCATAGTAAAAATCATGTTAATGAGTTTTTTTAAATATGTTTTTATAATAATTAAATATAAAAGAAACATAAACTTATAAATCAAATTATAAATATTTTTATAGTTATAAATATTTTTGAGCCCATCAAGGTAACCTAGTTGATTAGGGCGAATGTTGGGAAGTGTGGTCCTAGTAAGAGGCACATGGTCCCGAGTTTGAATTTTGCCACTGATGATACCCTGATTTACCCGGTGCTGGTTGTTTCGGGTGTGGTCGGCACCTTAAGTTCTACTATTATTACCTTATGTCACAAATTTTTTTGATAAGTACCCTATGTCACAAATTTTGTCATATATTTATAAAATTGTTTTATTACCCTACTAATAAATGGTATTGGCTTAACTCAACTGATTTAAATAGCCATGTCATGTGTAGTTCAGTATGGTTCTGTTTTCTCAGGTTCAGAATAGTGAAAATTTTTTAGGTTTTACCTGTGTTTCTTCTTTCCCTACATTTTCCTGGCAACCAAGTGGAGCCTAAATATTAATATAAATCCAACCCAACTCTAGAGTGAACATTTTATTACAACATTATACTAATTAAATGATCAAAGCAAAACATCAAATTAATTCCAGTTGGGAGAGTTGCTAATGTGGAGGGATCAGCTTTTGTGTTGGGCTGTTAGGCGGGGAATCTAACCAATAAATACTTAGGCCTGCCTTGGGGGGCTCCTTACAAAACAATTAAGGTTTTGGAACATGGTGGAGGAGAGGTTTAAAGAAGGCTTGGTGCATGGAAAAAGCTATATATACATATGTGTGTGTGTGTATCAAAAGTAGGGATACTTTGATCAAAAGTATGCTGTTTAGCCTACCTATTTATTTCATGTCTCAGTTCATCATTTTGAAAAAGATGAGCTTAAGATAGGAGTAAATTCAAAGAGATTTCCTTGAACATCAACACTTGTGAAAAAACCCCATTGAGTGAATTGGTTTTTTGCCAACTCAAACAAAAAGAATGGGGGCCTGGTTTTTTGCCAGCTTGAACGAAAAGAATGGGGGCCTTGACATTAGAAATCCATTCACTTTAAACAAGGCTATCCTTGGTAAGTGGAGTTGTAGATTCACAACTAAGAGAGAATCCCTTTGGAAATAAGCTAAAATAAAATATTTTGGGGAAGAAGGGGATGGTGCTCAAGGGGTGTGAGGGATGGTTCTAGGGTGGGGTTATGGGAGACAATAGAAATAGGTGGGAGGTCTTTAAAAGTAAATCTCACTTCATAGTTGGTAATAGAAGAAGGGTTAAATTTTGGATAGATAGATGGTGTGGAGACTTATATTTGGAAGTCTTTACCAGCATTATTCTCTATGACATCCTAAAGATCCATGCGTAGCAAAGATGTGGGAGCAAGTTAGGGAGGGAGTTCGGTGGAGTCCTTGCTTCTCAAGATAGTTCTAGGACTGGGAATTGAAGGAGTGACACATTTCTTATGAAGATTGCAAATGAACTTAGTTAAGAGATATGAGAAGATAGAATGAGTTAGAAGGAATCTAAGTGTGCTGAATAGATGCTTTATGTGCAAAGATGAGGAAAATCAATTGATCATATGCTTCTTTATTTGTGCTAAAGCAAGTATTAGATGGTAGCTGGTTTTTTCTCTGTTAGGTGTGGTTTGGGTGATGCACTCTACAGTAGAGGATTCTTTTGAGTTGACATGGATCATTCATTCATGGGAAAAAAAGGAAAAAAGATTGGAGGGCCGATGGAAGAAAAAAAATAGAAGGTCATTGGAAGATGTTGAATTGTTGGACTAGGCAATTAAATCTTCTTTTCTGGGAGATGATCATTCATTGGCCATGATAAACTTTGTTGATTGGTTTAGCTTTGAGATGGAATTGGTTTTTTTTTTTTGGTTTTCTCTCTTCTTTGGGCTTGCTGATTGTATATATCATTTGTACTTTGCTACACCCTTTGCTTTGGTGTTGTATATATATTTGCTTTGTGTCTATAAAAAAATAAAATAATCAAAGCTAAAAATTGAAAGAGAAACCCTAAAAAAACCAATGGGACCAGGAGTATCCAATTCCTCCCCGTCTACCCATGTTGACACATGGGTATGGGTGTGGGATCCTTGTTGGATATTCCTCAGTTATGAGTATTTGATTTGGTTGATTTACCTTTTATTTTCAAGTTCTTTGATAGATAATTACATAAAAAAAAACCTTTTGTTTTCAAGTTCTTTGATAGATTATTATATTAAAAAAAGAAAAAGAAAAAGAAAGTTAAGAAGGGATAAGAAAGTGGGGTGAATGAGGTTTCTTTGCCGGTGTTTCTCTATCGGAGGTTGCCATTAAGGTGAATGAGGTTTTTGACGAGGGAAAAAGTGGGGTGTCTAAAGGTTTAAGGTTGGACGGAAAGGAGCTTTTTGGTGGAGGGGTCTCCGAGGGTGGACAGCTTGGTCTAAAGACAAGGTGGGTAGGGCCGGTGACTAAAAGGCTGTTGGGTGGGGCTGCTAGCACACAGAAGCTGTCACATACGCAATTTCTAGGTTAAGTTTTTGCGTCTGTGCGACGTCTAGGCACGCCCTAGACTAGCCTTTCCTCAAGCCACATAGCACACACATTATTTACGGGGCTCTCCCCAACTTGAATCTCATTGATTTCCAACAGATTACAAGGGCTCTCTGCAAGGACTCCCACAATCTCATCGGGTAGTTCACTTGCCTTTAGGAGGCACGGGGCTCTCCTTTTATAGAGGTTGCAACAAGCAGTCCTAATCCCACTAGGGAACTGACATTTGAGTCCTAGTCTGACTCTGATTCCAAGCTCAACAGATGCCACCTTGAGTAGGACTCGGAGTCCTACTCAATCTCAAACTCCCAAGCCACAGCCTGTTGCATGAAGACTCGGTCTTCCAATCTGATTAGGAGTCTTTGCGTGTTAGGAGTCCCTCTCCTCCTGCATCAGGTCTCTGTCTCCCACTTTGACTAGAAGTCCCATGCCAATGGGAGTCTCCCCTGCTATATATACCAACCCACAGTGCTTGTTGCTGCAGATGATCACACCTTGCTCGGCTCATCCCAATGCCAAAACGTGCCTGACTCAGTCTGCCTGCTCAAGACTCATGTTGCTGCATTAATGCATGTTGGGCTCACGCATCAAGACCCTTGCTGCTGAGGCCGTGCTCGCCCCTGTTACAGCAAGGCTCCTTCATCCGAGATGTCCATCTAAGTTCCCTTTAGAACCTGTGTCATTGCGTCCGCAGGTTGCACCACATCGAGGCACCAAGCCTGCACCTGTTTGCTAGTCTCAGGATGCTGCCGCGTCAACCATGTTGTGTGTTGCTGCTGATTAAGCATGCCAACAGCTAGCCTACCATTCCAAGGTAACCTTCCCACACTTTTGCACCTTGCTTTGCTCATGGGTCACTCAGGGGCCAAGGTGCTGCCTGCCTGAAGCCCTAGTGCTGCCAAGCCTAGTTTGAGGGGCTGACAGAAGCCCAGTATTCCCTGGGCCAAGTTTCTTAATAAGAGAGTGGGCTTGGGCTTCTCAAAAATGGTGGAGCGTTGGGCTGTTCCTATTAGGCCCAAAAGCAAGAAAGGGTTTAAAAGGGGGCTGGCCCAAGTCTCTCCCCTAGGGATCCCCTTTTTTGAGACCGTGAATTTTTTGTTGGAGCTCCCAAAGCTAGTTTCTGTTGAGGAGGGCTCGCTGCAGGAGTTGCCCCCATTGGACCAAGGTCTTAATCGAGCCATCTTGGAAAGTTGTCTTTCAGGTATGCACCCCATCTCATGTTCTCTTGCTCTTGGGGGGTAGTTGGGGACTTTTTTGGCACTTCTTCTCCTTCTCTCTCGAGGTTGGGTGATTCTATGTGGAGCACTTGGACAAGGGACACTAAGAGGGAGATTGAAGATCCTTTGAAGCCTGAGTTAACAAGTGTGCCGCTGTGTATGATTCTCAAGGATGGACGCTCTGTTACCTTGCCAGGTCACAACAGGGTCACCCGTTTGGGGGGAGGGGCTGAGGCAGTAACCTTAAGGGTTCGAAATAAAGAAGCTCTCACCCTGCACGACAATCTTGATTCTTTAAAAGAGGAGACGCCACATCTTCAAATCACACTGTAGCAAGAGAATTGAAGAGGGAGGAATCCCCTTGTGCGAATAAGAAATTCCTTTGGTTTTGCAAGTTTGTGGGGGTTTCAATTGAAGGCTTGGAAGAGGATATTTTGAGAATCCTTATGGAGATTGAGAATGGGAGGTGCTCTGTCAATAAGCCGAAAGGGAGCAAAAGGGGAACAGTGTCATGTTCAAGGAAGGATAAAGAGTTGAAGAAGCTCGTCAACACCATTAATTATGACGGCTTGGCTGGAAGAGAAGTAGAGGAGGGGGAGTCGCGAAGGCAAGTTGCTGTGGTCCCTTATGAAGCATAGGATTTTATCCTGGAATGTTAGAGGATTGCATGACCCAGATAAAAGGATGGTCATTAAGTTGATGGTGAGAAAACATAAGCCAGATTTGGTGTGTTTTCAGGAGACAAAAAGGAATGAGATGTTTGATATGTTTGTTAGAAGCTTGGGGGTTGGTAGGAACTTAGGTTGGGTGTCTTTAGACGCAAGGGGCACAACAGGAGGGGTGTTATTAATATGGGATAAGAGAGTTTTGGAAGGGTTAGAGGTTGAAAGTTGGTTCTTTTTCTATTTTGTGCCGCTTTAGAAATTGTGAGGAGGGGTTTGTTTGGGTGTTCTCTGGGTATGGCCCTCTTAAAGAAAGGGGGAGGAGGGGCTTGTTGGAGGAGCTAGCCGCTGTCAAGGGGCTTTGGAATGAGCCTTGGTGTATAGCAAGAGACTTTAATGTGGTGCGGTTTCCAAGTAAAACGAGTATGGTAGGCAGATGTCAATCGCTATGAGAGAGTTCTCTAGCTTTGATGATGATTTCGAACTAGTAGACTCGCCACTAGGCGATGGTGCCTACACTTGGAGTGGAAGGGAAGGAGGTTTGCTAAAGGCTTGGTTGGACTGCTTTTTGTTTTCAGGAGACTAGGAGGATCTTGTGTCGGGGGCAATGCAAATTCTTCTACCAAGACCAGTTTTTGATCACTGTTCTATTTTGTTAGATTGTGGAGGGGTGAGAAGAGGTAAAAGTCTGTTTAGGTTTGAAAACATGTGGTTGATGGTGGAAGGTTTTACGACTAAGATTAAAGAGTGGTGGCAGTCTTACAATTTTAAGGGAAACCCGAGCTTTGTGCTTGCTAAGAAGTTATAGGCTTTGAAATGTGACTTGAAGAAATGGAACAAAGAGGCCCTTGGTAATATGTCAACTAGGAAGGATGTGGCCTTGGAGCAGTTAAACTATTGGGACAATATAGAAAGGCTAAGACCTCTCTTAGAGGAAGATAGGAGAAGTCAGCGGACAACCAGAGATGAGTATAGTCACGTCGCCATCCTTGAAGAAACTTCTTGGAGTAAGAAATCAAGGGCTTTATGGTTGAAGGAAGGAGACAATAATTCCAAGTTCTTTCATCGCATGGCTAATGCAAGGAGAAGGGGAAATTTTATTAGTAGCCTTATGGTCAGGGGTGTTCGGCCGGATAAAGAGGAGGAGCTTAAAGAGGGAATTAGGTCCTACTTTAAATCCATGTTTGAAGAAACTCAAGTGAGAAAACCTGTTGTCGATTCAAGGCTTTTTAGAAATCTTGACCCCTTGGATAATGAGACATTGGAGGGGCCATTTTCAAAGGAGGGGCAACTAAAGCTCTCTCAGATTTGGGGGGTGACAAGGTGTCAGGGTTGGATGGTTTTTCGCTGGCTTTCTAGAAGTTTTGTTGCCTATAGTTGGGGGGAAGTGATGTAGGTGTTTGAGGAACTCCATATGCAGCATGCTGTTTTTCGAAGCCTTAACGCAACCTTCTTAGTTTTTATCCCAAAGAAAGGTGGGGCTAGTGATGTGCAAGATTTCAAGCCTATTAGTCTTGTGGGTAGCTTTTATAAGATTATTGCAAAAGTCCTAGCTAATAGGCTGAAAAGGGTGATGAGAAAAGTGGTTTCGAATAGCTAGAACACTTTTTGTGGGGGGTAGGCAGATTTTAACGCAGCTTTGGTAGCCAATGAGGTGATTGACTCGAGGAAACGAAGCTTTAGTGCAGGTTTAGTATGCAAATTGGACATTAAAAAGGCTTATGATCACGTAAACTGAAATTTCCTTCTTTTAGTTTTGGAGAAAATGGGATTTGGTCCCAAATGGCGAAAGTGGATTTTTTTTTTCTTTTTTTTTGCATTTCAACTGTGAGAATGACAATCTTAGTCAATGACACTTTTACAGATTTCTTCCCAACGTATAGAGGCCTGAGGCAGGGGAATCCAATCTCACCTTATCCGTTTGTGTTGATTATGGAAGCTTTCAGTTGTTTAATTGTAAGAGCTGAGGAGAAAGGTTTCATTAGGGGTTTTAAGGTAATGGGGAGAGGTGGAGAAGGGGTTTATGCCTCTCATCTGTTGTTTGCAAACGATACTTTTCTATTTTGCGAGGATAATGGAGATAGTTGAAATTTTGGAAGTGGGTTGTTATTTGTTTTGAAGTGGTGTAAGGCTTGAAGATAAACCTGCAAAAAAGTGAAATAATACCAGTAGGGGGCATAGAGGATGTGGACAGAGCAATTGCATTTTTTGGGTGTAAAGTATGGAAGCTCCTTACTACTTATCTAGGTTTACCCCTTGGAGCCCCTCATAAATTGTGTAGAGTTTGGGACGTTCTAGGGGAAAGATTCAAGAGTAAATCGACTGCTTGGAAAAAACAATACTTGTCAAAGGGAGGAAGACTTACCCTTATTAAGTGCACTCTTTCAAATCTCCCCATCTATTTTATGTTGCTTTTTGTAATCCCAAAGAAAGTGAGATTTAGATTGGAGAGAATTCAAAGGGAGTTTTTTGTGGTGAGATTTGGAGGAGAGAAGAAAGATCCACTTGGTAAGATGGTCGGTTGTTTGTAAAGATAAGAAGCATGGAGGTTTGAGGTTAAGGCATTTGGAGGTTTTCAATCAAGCTTTGCTAGGAAAATGGCTTTGGAGATTTCCCTTAGAAAGGGAGAGTTTTTTGGAGGAAAGTCATTGTTGGAAAATTTGGAGAGGAGGAAGGGGGTTGGATCACTAGAGAGGTGAGGGATTCTTTTGGGATGGGCCTTTGGAAAGACATTAGAAAAGGATAGGAGGATTTCCTTCTTAGAACTAGTATTTGTATTGAAAATGGTAGACACACGAGATTTTAGTGGGACATTTGGGTTAGGGATTCTAAGGTGAAGGATCTTTTCCCTATACTGTTCAAAATTGCAGCCCATAATTCTGCTGTAGTGGCTGACCTATGGGGAAGGCAAGGAGGTGGAGGCGAATATTGGGAGGTGCACTTTAGATGATTCTTCCAAGATTGGAAATTAGAGGAGGTGACTCGTTTTTTGGAGCATATTTCTACGGTAAGGTTCAAGAAGGGGAGGATTCCTTAGTTTGGAAGATTGATGGGAGGGGAAAGTTTAATGTCAAATAGTATTATAGGTCTTTAAGGGCTGAGAATAGCTTTTTTATTTCCAACGAAAGAGATTTAGAGTTCGTATGCCCTTCTTAGAACTTGTTTTTTTGCTTAGGAAGTGGTTTGGGAAAATTTTTAACAGTAGATATATTAATGAAGAGGGGTTGGTCCATGGTAGGAATCAATAGATCACATTCTGATTTATTGTGGTAAGACAAAGGAGCTATGAACTTTGCTGCTATCATCTTTTGGACTGGTGTGGGTGTTCTCGAATTCAGTGGGAAATCTGCTTCTGGAATGGAAAGTTAAGGGGCAAGGGAAGAAGAGGAGAGCAGTTTGGAGATTGGTGCCTATTTGTCTTTTTTGATGTATTTGGGGAGAGTGAAATCGAAGAACGTTCCAAGAGGAAAAGTTGTCAGACCAATGTTTGAGGAACCTTTTTTTCCATTCTCTTCTAGAGTGGTCTCAATAGTTTTTGGATTTAGACTCTCCCTCTTTTCTGAATTTTTTGGGTGATTGGCATGGTGGGTAGCTTTTATCTCTCTAGGTTTTTTCGTTCTTTTTGTTTATTGCCTGTATATGTAGGATGCGCCCCCTGTTTTGGCATTTTCTCAATTCAATGTCTTTGTCTATCAAAAAAAAAAAAAAGAAAAAAAAGAAAAAAAAAGAAGATAAATGTGAGGGGGTTCTAATGAAATTTATCTTTTTGCTTTGAGTTGATTTCTAATAATGGGACCCATGCAACATTGGAAAAAACTAATGAAATTTCAGTTTAATTAGTTTCAAGACAATTCGATACAGACCCAAAAAAGGCTCAGCTATAAAGGAGCATAAAACTCAAATATACATCATCACTAATGTTTAGTTGAGAGAGTGGCAAGAGACAACATACGCTGACAAAGGGATGATTCAGTTTATTACCAAGAGAGGAGCGAGAATGATCACAAGTTGAGTAAGAGTTGGGAATGGTGACCAGTTAGGATATAGAGTGTAGCAAGGGAGATCAACAAAAAACAAAAAGCATCATATCCATATTCTTGTATTTAATCTCTACATTTTTTAGGTAATTAGATTAAAAATTTGTCACATATTGTCCCACTCAATTCAACCAAATGCTCTTTTGTATTTTTTTTGTTGCTAGAAAATTATGGAAATTTAATTTTTTGTACCAGTGGGAAAATATATGAGAAATAGAGGAAAAAGATTTCTACAAAAGTGGACGACCATTTTCATAAAGACCATATCACTTAGGCCCCGAGTATAATTCATGTAGATAGAAAGAAAGATAAGGGCCCATAGTGAGATTTCTCCCTTAGAGGGATTAAGCAACTCCCTTTTGGTCCAACAAAATCAAACTAAACAAGAGGCCAATAGACTCCTTGGTCATGTTTGCCTAATGAGAGGTTGAGAAAACAATATGTTTGTGAAAAAACAGGGTAAAATAGAGTATTTGGAAATCTTTAGTATATTGAACATATCAACTTACAGGGAAGAAGATACATATAACAAAACATTGGTTAGCCTATTCCAGGAATCTATGTGCAAATAAATCAATTACAATCAATCAAAAAATAATCTCCTATATACAATCAAATCTCCATCCTGAATTATGGGATTCTTGATTCTTTTCCGTAATACTCCCCTCCAGTTGGAGTGTGTATGTCAAGAGCACCAAACTTGCTGAGAAGGGAATGAAAAATTGAAGAACTTAGTGGCTTAGTGAACAAATCAGCAAGTTGGGCAAGCTGATGGAACAATGAGCAGTTACTATGGCACCTAACTGAATTTGTTCTTGAAACAGCATGACAATCGATTTCCATATGCTTGGACATTTATGGTAAACTGGATTAGCAACAACATGGAGTGTTTGCTTCACTATCACAAAATAGTTTGGCTGGTTGTGATGTTCTACCTGCAAGTCATCCAATAGATACTTGAGCCATGTAAGCTCACATGTAATGGAAGCCATTGCTCGATATTCTGATTCAATTGAGGACCTTTGACACTGTTGTTTGTTTCTTGGTTTTCCATGAAATAAGAGCTCAAGAACATTTCATAAGCTAGTCACGCTTGTCTTGTGCTCGAAATCGAGCCCTATCTGCATCACAAAGCATCCCCTTAGTAGCAATTTCTTGTGTCAGGAAAATATAATCCTGTCTAGCGTGCACCGTAAAGATATCCGTAAAGTGAGAACAACATCCCATATGAGGCCTTTCTTGGTTCTTGCATAAACGGACTTAAAATGTGAACTGATAACTTATCCTCTGGCCTTGAAAGTAAGAACTGAGTCGCCCGAGGCTAATCTTATATAAGTTGGATGGATTTCTTCAATATCTCCTGCATTGTGGGCCAGAGGTTTTAATATTTTCTTCCATTAAGTGTCGACAATGGTCTTAGCCCCCAAGCAGCTGCTTCATCAAGATATCAAGAGTGGTCGATTTTGCGTTGGGATATCGAAATCCATCATAGAATCGAGCAACTTCAACACCAAGGAAATATTGTAATGACCGAGGTCCCTTTGATTGGCGAATTGTGGTGGATGAGCTCCTTAAGAGTTGCATTGCTGTTCTCATCATTGCCGATGATGGATCATGTCGTCTACGTAGGATGAGCACGACTTGTTGAAAGAATTATGAGATCTTTGTGAAAAGTGGAAGTAGTCAGCCCTCTGATTGCATCAAAAGCCATCTTGATGTAATAATGGCAGAAAATTTTTGAAACCAGCTTATGAAGGCTTGTTTTAGCCCATATAATGACTTTGTTGAGTGACTACATAGGTGTCTCCTCCCCTGTCAGGACGAAAACCGGGAGGCATTGTCTATAAGACTTCTTCCAGCAAATCACTTTGAAGTGTCCTATTGGTGAAGTGACCAGTGTCGGATAGCACTACAACAAGTCAACATTGAAACTATAGACTTAGCCACAGGAGCAAAGGTCTCCTTATGGTGCAATTCCCTTTTGGTGATGGAGTGAAGCCTTTCGCGTCCACCAATTAACGAGATTGTTGTAGTGCTCAACGATCTGTGCCATTAGAGTTAATGTTTGATCTTATACACCCATTTGCCAATTTGATTGGATGATGATCCGGCAAGGGAGGTGGTGAGTGTCTAAGTGTGATGTTTGGTTTCAAGAGCATAGAGTTCTGCAGCCATAGCCTTCTTGCCATTATTGATCCATAATGCTGCCTGTTTCAGTAAGTTGTAGGTTCCCACAATAGTGGTGATGGCACAAACACATGTTCGATATGTTGGGTGAGAGTTGTGCATTAAGAAATATATCCGGAGTCAAGGGTGACGGTACTGGAGCAAGTGAAGAAAAAAGACTGGTGGAGCAACCCTTGCTGTGTGGTAAGATTGAAAATTTCGGAGTTGGACACTTGGTTGCTTTGATATGGTTGGAAAGGCGAGTAGTAGGAGGTGGGTCGGACAATGGTGTCATGATCAAAGTGTCGGTTCATTGGAGGGGGTAGACTCCAGGGATGCGAAGAAGGGTGGTGGAGACGATCAGACTGTCAACTCGACTGTGGGGTTTGGTTGTCTCTATATTATGGTTCATCTTGAAGTTTGTGGTAAGAAGAATCAGCACACGCATGTTGCTCTTCTTGGTGGATTAGTGTGGGAACCGGGAAGATATGTTCATTGGAACGACAACATCCTGGGAAGAAAAGGAATTTATTATTTTCAAGATCATACACCCGAAACCTTGATCAGAAAATAACGCAACAATAGCAACGACGAGCTCTTGGTCAAATTGTTAATTGTGGGTTAAGGAGATTGGTGCATACAAAGACAGTCCAAAAGTTCGTAAGATGGTTGATATGGCAGGAGCTTGTTGTGGAGAGTTGGTAGGGATATGTGAGGAAAGAAGAGGTGTGGTAATTGCGATTGATTTAATAGCAAGTCTGTTGAGACACTTTCCCCTCTCAAAATTTGTAACGACAAGTTTTGCTGAAATGAAGAGCTCTTCCAATATTCTAGAAGATGGAAGTTTTCCTCTCAACCACCCGCATTTTGTTGGGGGTGTAAGTACATGAATGATGGTAATTGACCCCTTAGTATCTAAATGCTGTTTCGTAGAGGAAATTTCAGCCCCATTAAGATAGTTCAGAAGAGTTTTAAATGCGACGATAAAATGTGTTTCCACCCCAAGAAATAATGATTGCAATATTCCTTGTGTTTCATATTTAAACTGAAATGCAATTCCAGTATAGTCGAGTAATAAATCATCAACAAATTGTTAGAAAATAAACGACCTCAAAACTAGTAATTTATTTGATGTGGTTCCCCATATGCACAATGTATCAATCAAAAGGTGTGGTGAGAAGAATAAACTAGATGGATAAGATAAACGATTTGTTGGCTAAAGGGCATTATTGTCATAAATCATCTTGGAATTCAAAATAAGATTTTAGGAATTAATGTTAGCAAGAACTTGAAGAGGACCGGATGAGGGTGCCTAAGACCTGAATGCCGAAGGAGTTTGGAATGTTTATTGAAATGGTGTACACCAAGCTGGATTTGGTCTTTGTGCAGGTGGTAGAGGGCTCATTATGTTGCTTGCCTGGTTCAACTCGTTCTTCCTGTTAGTGTTGTATTGCACAACACAAAATCTGGAAAAGACATGCACTATAGCATGTAATGCTGTTGTTTAGTTTCTAACTGATAGTAAATTGTAACTCAAATTGTGGAACTTTTGTAGTTCTTCATCAAGTTATGAGTGGGTGTAATATGCAATTGAACCAATCGTACTCGAAGTATGTGGCTTTGACCATCATCGCGACAAACGTAAATGTATTGTTCCTGGGCAAATTTTCGAATCCTAATAATTCGACTGAGGAAGTCACTATGATCCGGGCTCCACTATCGATAATTCAGCACATATTTGAGGTGTGGGGTAACTTGGAATGAATTTTGATGCGCATATTATAGCCTATGACATTTTCAAAATGCTGTGAATTTTACTCACATTGTTTTCTGATCATAGCCATTAGTTTGTGTTATCATTCCTGCACTTGTGAGCACCTTGGTCGATTATTGTTGGAGTGAAGTAAATTTCTGCTTCAGTCTCCACAACCTATTTGTTTCCTCTTCACATTGGTTTGCAATGCTGAGGATGCTGTATGTGTGGACTTCACGTCCCTTGTCCCATGAAGTTTGTGGACCTATTGGAAAGCCTATGTTAGTAGTAACACTTCTCAATGCTGGTGATAATCAAGTCACAATAGAGCCGTTACGCGGAGTCTTTTGGTCTTTGGAACCTGGTGGTGCTGGAGTTTTCCTTATTGCACCGGTTGCAAGCATGGCATGAATGGTTCATGTTGACATGAGCAGGAGAGAAACTTCAAACCTGCTTTCCTTGTTGAAGGACAAGTGAGTAAACTGATGTTGTATCGGAGTAGAGGTTTGCATCAATAAGATTTGTTCCATAAATGGTCAATATAATCTATGCATTGCAAGTCAACACATGAGAAACGCATAACTCTCTCTTCTCATCCCCCTTTCCATTGAAGTTCCTTCCATACCCCTCTCACAAGAGCAAGGATAACACTTCATGATAGGATGAAGTTGCATCCGGCAAAAAGCTTTAAGCTTTGTGTATGTAAACCGAAATTGATGTTGCCCTGCCTATGTTCCAGCGACTGTCTCGTTTGATCGATAAAATTCTTGAGATTGTTCCTTGAGAAAAATGTTCTGTAGTAGATCTGCCCAGATTTCTGGCTGTAGTTTCGACCTAAATCACTTGCTGCTATGTTTGATGAATGGAATTCAATAACCATGAGATTACCATAATGTAGTATATGCACACGTTGCCCAGGAAGGGAACAAACTATCAACTCCGTTGAAAGGAGGTTGGTTAATAGAACTTGTGATGAATCCAATTTGTCTTTAGCACTCAATTGATTCTTATAGCCGACTCCATTGTGTTTGTAGTTTATCTTCTCCTGTCAAGTAGCATTTTCTTGGGAGACAGCAAGTACCTAGCCGCTGATACCGCCGGGTGGTCGGGAGTGTTGTAAGGAGAAAAGGGATCCTAAGGCTTCTATGGTAGG
>JBAPGN010000429.1:0-28256 GCA_037355405.1 Vitis amurensis | reverse complement strand
CGAGCTTAGAAACCTCAAATTGGGAGTTCCCCACTTCATTATTGACAAGAGAACACTTGTAATCAATTGTCTACCTACCCTGTCTTGACGCAAAAAAGCTCTCAATTTCTTTTCTTAGTGCAATCAAATTCATTATCTTGCATATCCTTTAGTGCAATCCTCTGTGTGGTCATTCTAGCTTTGTCTTCGGTATTTTGAGCTATCCTTAAGCTAGGGTTTGAGGGACTTCTTTCTTGTAAAATCTGAGTGTTAAAGCCTTCAAGAGGTTTGAATCTTGAAGAGATTGTGTAAGAGTCCATTGGAACCGGAATCCAAGTGTAAGAAGATTGGAAGCTTGGTTGAAGTTTCAAGTTAGTGGAACCCTCACTCGGTTAAGAGATTGAAGAGAGTGGACGTGGGTAAGGAAGTGTCGAACCACTATAAAACCCGAGTTTGAATTTTCTAACTCTATCTCTTTATTTTGTTTATATTGTGCTTGAACTTGTTGTGGTTGAAAAGAATTTAAAAAACCCAATTCACCCCCCTTTTTGGGTGTTTTTCTTAATTAAGCATAGCCTTTATTTTCTCATTATCAATTTTGGATAATTTTTGTATCACCGATATTTGTGTAAAATTATCCACTGATATTTCTCAGATATATCTGTAAAATCCAAGTACCGATATATCCGTGTTTACCGATATTTCAATCCATGGTCTAGATATGTGAGCTATTGAGGTGACATTAGTTATAACAACAACAAAATTTTTATTCTAAATAATAGGAATGTTGAAATGCAATATGTTTTCCATTTCATTGTTTATTCTTTTTATAAACCATACATAAGTATGGCATGATATATCTCAACGAATATAATGTTTAAAGCATAGATTGTAAAGCCTAAATTAGTTTTATTGTGCTTCACTTGGTATGCTAGGGGTTGAGCTTCCTAATTAGCTCATGATGATCAAGTTGCATGGTTAGCTCATGGGGGTTAAAGGGGATAGTGCCTCATCGAGATTTTATATATATATATATATATATATATATATGATGAATGATGAGTGTGCTTTATTATATTTTTAACCCTTTTATGTTTTAGGGTTTTTTTGGAGAGTGTAAGTACAATTGAGAGGGGTTTTTTCAAGAGCTTCACCATTATAATCCTTCGTCTCTTTTGATTAATGAATTATTAAGTGTTAATGCACTCTATGGACATAAAGATTACATTAATCACCAAAGCATGTTAAAAATCTCATGTTTTTCTTTATTGTTTACTTATGCATGTGCATGATATGGTTAAGATAAAGATGTCATATCCCATGAAAGTAATATTTTAAGATAAGCATATCTCATCTAACCAACCAAATATAGCTTAAGTTAAATTTTAGTTTATAGTTATCCACTACATGAATATAAGAAGGTTAATGATATATGCATTGAAATGTTGCATCACATATATTTATAATATAAATGTCTTTTGATTTTGTGGAAAAATAAAATTCATATGCCATTGAGTATGTTGAAAAGTTATTTGCCCAAAATAATTCAACTACCCAAAATGTCTTTCATATTAAGCTCATCATACTTATAGTGTCACTTTTTTGGAAGTCTTTGATTCATGCCCAATTGGTGTCTCAGCTGATTCGTGTCCAGCTGGTGCTCCTTGATTGATGGAGTAATCAACAAAATTTATAACCTATAACACCATATACTAGGGTAGCAAAGACAAAGCTACTATAGTATAGTGGCTCTAGGATCGTTCACTGGGAATGATTAGCAAGCAATCAATGATACCAATTCCAAGTGAATTGGTCTTGTTTCATTTCAAGGTTAGTTTAAGGAATAAAACACAAACTTTGATTGGCAAAGGTTTAGACTTAAAATAACTAACATAACAGAAGTTTGGAATAACTTAGGAAGAAAAGCATTCCTTGGAGAATTAGGTTCACTGGGGTGGTTCCTCATGCAAAGGACATAGCTCCGGTCAGATGGTTCCTTTCCTCGCATTAGAGATTCAACATATAGTTAATTCTCTAACCGATGATGTACAGATTCATCCTTCAATTAGATTTCACTTTAATTCTCTCACTGATGCAACTTGCAATGGTTTAAGCCTCTCACTAAGCCTTAACCATTCAAGGTGATCTTTAACCTTGGATTACCCGTCAAAAGCTCGCAAGAGATAACTAATGGATGTCTCCTTGGAGTCCAAAAGCTTACCAAGTGTTGGCTATTCTAGAAAATCCTACCCTGAAGTCACCTCCCAGAGGCTCGCAAGGGGTAAACTAGTGCATTTCCATGGTTGGAAATCACTTGCCTTACCAAGTGTTGGCCCAGGTGACTCCAAGGTGTTTTAAGTTAACTAAAAACATTGAAATCACTAAAGGATTTCACTTCCTCTTCATTACTAGCTAAAACCACAAAGCTTTGCATTCTTGCACTTGGAACCTCCCCCGGCAACCTTAGCTCCAAGGAATTAGAGGTTTAGTTACTCATTCTCTGGGGAAAACTCCTCAGAGAATTCATAACTTAGTAATAAATAAAAATACGAAGTGAGAAGGTAAGGCAGTAGAAAGAAATTAAACTTTACTTGCTTACCCAAACTTTACAGAAGGAACTCCTCTTTGAGAACAGGCTCCCGAGAGGTATATATATGCATAATATAAAACTAATTATTACATAGATATTTAGTCTTTTTACTAACTTAAAAACTAAGGAATCTTGTAATTGGTGGTTTACAAGGAGTATTTTGGGATTTAGACAACAAAAATCTAATGGAAAATATCTCCCAATGTCGGTAGCAAATATCGGGAGGCTTCAGGAACTATTTCGCAGGAGAAAAATGGTGTCTGCGAGATTTCGCAGACACTCAAGAGGGCTGCGAAATATTTTCGCAACACCAAGCTATCTTCATAGGGCTGCGAAGTTGGCTTCCACCTTGAGGTTCCTAGCCTCCTTCTCGCGGCATAAATCGGGCATCGTCAGAAGGAGAAACACCCTACTGTTCAAAAATGCTGCGAAATCACTTCGCAACAAAAGGGTGATTTCGCAACACTTTGCAAAATGCTTCCTTCAGCTCGGAGTGATTGGCTTGTAATGGCTGCAACTTCTTCGTTTCAACTCCGAATTGCGCACCGTTTGAAGCATTGGATTGTTGACTTCCTGAGCTTTGAAATGGTATATAGCATGCATCATTTGGACTTCAGAAAGTACTCCAAAAGTGGCTGCTACGACTGTCATCAAGAATATGCTTCATGCCAGATTCTCTTTGCTTTTTCTCCTTGCAATCCGGATTTACTCTTGGCAAATGACTTCTAAGCTTTGCCCAAGATTCCTCATAGCTCTCCTCAGTCTTGACTTGCTTTGGTGATCAAAATACTAACAAAAACACCAAAACTTACACAAAGTGATTAGAATTGCTTTAAAGGATCCTTAACATGCCAATTGAGTTAAAAGGCCTAAACTACTACTCAAAAGTGTTTAAAAGGATTAATTATAGGCTATCAAATAGCACTTTTTGAGTAGTAATCAGTCTTCATTATAATATCCTAGGAGAGATAAGAAAAAATGATGGAAAATATATTAATCTACCGTTTATCCTATCCCATACGCGATTCATCATCAATCAAACATGAGATTTGATGCACTTGTTCATTTATTTTCCTAACTAATGTTATATCCAACCAATCAAACATGACCTAAAAAAGTAAATTAAAAGAATATTTGAGATAGCCTAAACAAAAAGTATATAACCTAACATTATAATGATTGATTCACCAATTTCTCAATAAATATAAAAACTAAAAATACAAACTTGAAGAATCTTGATAAAAAAGGAGGAGAAAATTTTCTAATCCATGAAACCTCATAATTACAATATCCTTTTAGGGAGTCTCATAGTATAAAACTTCATAATCAAGAGTTTGATGCTTTCTCTTTTCAAATAAATAGCTTACTCCTGTTGAGATAAATAATGAGAGCCAATGGTCATAGCCATCAAAAAGATTATTTGCATGGCAATTAGAATTCTACCAACAAGAAGCACAACATGATTATCAATTCCAGGATGATAATCCTAGCGGAGAATAGGACCCTTGAGTGATCTCAATGATCATCTCCATAACAATAAAACATAGACACGATTTTTTTTTTTTTTGTCACAATCAAGACATGAGTAAAACAAGAACAAAATGAAATCAAAATTGGTCAAGAAACAAGCTAGTAACTATATATCAAAGTTGCTATATTTTTATTGTCTTGCCTTGTAAGTGACTCTTGGTTGGAACAAAATAGCTAGTGACTCCATTAAGTGCAGACTTCCAATCAAAATAGGGCAACCTAAGTAAAATTTGGCCAATTCAATACCATTAATATAACATGAAAAGCAATGGTAGAACCACACCTACCTTTCATCTTGAAAAACCATCACTATAGCAATTATGTTATAGGCACTAAAACATAAACATATTGTTTACTCTACCTTTCATCTTGAAGAATGAGCATGGTAATTGAGTCATTATTTTAAGCATATAAATGATTAGGACTCAAGCCCATCTTGTACTCATTTTCCTATATTTAACCAGACTTATACCTTGGGGAAAAAAAAATCTTAAACCAATCAAACAGAGCCCTATGCACAACCAAGTCTCCAACAAGGGGACCATGACAAATTTATTGACTTTGAAAAGTCATTTCCAGTTGCAAGTTAGTTGAAACTGGATTTACAAAAAAGATAATTGTAAATTGAGTTACATGTCTTTCAGAGGGCTTTTTCTTATTTCTTTTATGTCATTTTATTTTACTTCACTTTTTTTTTTTTTTTGTAATTGGGATTATGGCATGCTAGATGAGCCCTAAATCTGAAATATATTTGCACACAATTATTGTTACTTACTTGATGTTTTTTTCCATCATCATAAGAAGATTGTGTTTCTCATTAGGAGTTTTCGAACTTTTTCCTAAGTAACATACATACATGAAGAAAATAGCTAGTATAAATTTATAGAATGTCACAGAAAAGAACCAAAGCAATTAAAATGTCCCACTAACCAGAAGTTAACTAAAAAACATCTCTCTATGCCTACATTTGAGAAATCGCAAGATAAACTCAAAAATTGGTTGTCTTCATAAATTGCTCAAAGAGTATTTTTTTTTTTTTAATTGATATATGTTGACTTAAAATGCAAGCTACCTGAATTCAATCTTCACCCTATTCCTCAACTGAACTCCAACATCCTAGGTAAATAACTATGAGACAAAGCTTGAGTCTATGACCTACCATCAATTGCATGTAAACTCTTCATGAACTAGTATTCGTACTCTAACAAGGTAGTGTTATCAACTATCAAGATTGTCTCTCCAATCCTTGAGTTACCAATCTCACTTATTATGTGATCAATTAATATATTCTAGCTCCAATGAGCATATATCAAATTTCCAAAAAATGAAATGTTATGACCATAGTATTCTAGAACACATGTCCTTTGAATCACCTAATTGGATACGCTATATTAATTGTATGAGATATCATTGTGTCTTTATTTAGAATACCTGTTGTTATCAATCTTCATCAATAATGACTCAATCGATAAGGATATTTAACTATCTTAAGGTCTCACTCATATGTCAAAGCCTCTTATTGACTTATGTATTGACTCAATATCCTTTCAAGGTTGAGAGTCCATGTAATATAGTAACTTGGTGAATCATGACAATTGATAGCTTTGCATCATGATTCACTATAGGTCTTGTTCAATGTAAAACCACACACAATAGTGTACTTACCATAAGAAACTCATCCAAACAACCAAGATAATCTATCTCTCCAATTAGAAGGTAATGGCACTACAATTTTTATTGGAATATTGTCCCAAATCCATGAATTGACTGTGGACAATTTATTTGCTTACAAAGAACCTATGACTTGTATCCTCTATGCAACTCTTAATACACTCAAGTCATGTACAATGTAAGATATATGAGCATGTGTGCTCAAAAATCTAATTGAAATGCAAATAGGATAAAGGGAAACCAAGAAACCTGAATAAACAAAATTTATAAATGTATATCAATTTGTTATATCATGTCATGCTAGAGTGTAGTAAAATATTATAGTTAGAAACATTGTTTCGACTATGAAAAACCTTTTCACTAATAGCCATACTCAAATCCATCAAAATGCTCGTATCTATTATGGTGCTTCTCATTTATGAGATATAACAATTGGATATCAAGATAGAATTCTAGAATGCTAATCATGATGTTAGTATCTATATGATACAACCAGTCATTTTCATAGTAAAGGACCTTGTATGTATAAAAAGGTGTAGGAAGCATGGTAGTGCTCTAAGATTTTATAGGTAGATGACAATCTACTTATTTGGAATGATATAAGGACATTGTCATCATTCAAGATATGATTGTCTACTCAATTCTAGATGAAAATTTAGAAGGGGCATAATGTATTATTAGGATTAAGGTCCTTTGAGATTGCAAGAATAGGAAAATTGTGGTATGGTACCTACATTGAAGAGCATTTGATCAAGTGCATGATGCGGGACTTCAAAAAGAGTTTGTTAACCTTCAATTTGGAGTTGTCTTTCTTAGGATTAATGTCCTTGGACATCTGATGAGAGAAATCACATTAAAGAATTACTCTATGCCTTTACAATTGGTAGCCTTATGCATGCAATGTTATGTGCGAAACTGGATATTTGTTTTGTATGTAAGAATAGTGAGTAGATATTAATCCAATCCAAGATTGGAGCTTCAGGCTGATGTCAAGCATATACTTCCTTTTCAAGCAACAAAGAAGGCCTTTTGACTTAAGGGTAGTTCCCTTGGTTATATCATCCAAGATGTTATTATGTGATAACAATAGGATAGTGGCATAGTCTAAAGAACCAAAGTCTCATTGTAAGAGAAAATGCATAGAAAGGAAGTGCTACATTTTTTTTGTGAAATATTACAAATAGGTGATGTGACTGTAAAATAGATTTTTTTTTTCTAATGACCAGTTTGCTTTTAGGGTTAGAGGGAGTTTGTTGGGATTTAGCCCCTAAAAGTAACATATGTTATAACAAAGATAGATTTTACTGTCCCTTTGTTATCTCTTTTATGCATTGATATTAATTTGAACATTCAACCCATATCACTTACATTGTACATGACTTGAGTGCATTAAGAGTTTTATAGGGGATACAAGTTATGAGTTCGGTTCAAGATAATAAGTTGTTCATAGTCGGTTCATAGATTTGGGTAATCCAACATAGATTATAATTGAATGTATAATTTGTCTTAGCTGTCGGGATAAGTTTTCCATGGTGAGTGTACTAGTGTGTAAGGTTACATATTGGATAGGACTTTTGGTTAATCATGATATAAGCATATAAGATTGTCTTGATTCACCAAGATACTATATATTGCATGGATTCTCAACCTTAAGGAGATATTGAGTTTGTGCTAAAGTCAACAAGAGACTTTGAACTATGGGTGAAAACCCTAATGTGGTCATATATCCCTATGGATTGGGTTGCTATTGATGGGGGTTGATAGTAATAGGTATTCCCAATAAAGACACCATAATATTTCATAAGATTGAGATAATATATACTTTTGGGTGATCCAAAGACATATGTTCTAGAAGACTATGACCACAACATTTCCTTTAGTGAAAATTTGACATATGCTCATTGGAGTTAGAGTATGTCAATTAACCACATAATAGGACGATTTGTAACTCTAGGATTGGAGAGGTAATCTTGATTGGTTGATAAGACTACCTTATTAGATTATGGACGTTAGTTTATGTGGAATCTGTATGTTATGAATAGTAATGTCACGAATTTGAGCTTTAATTCATTGTAATTTCATAGGATACTAGGGTGTAGTTGACTCTTTTTAATGGAATGTTAAGTCAACTTTAGAATTTGATTCTAGGGGATCGACTTTTTATATAGGTCCAAGTGGTCCTTGCTTGAGCTCTTAATTCATGGTGATACATGTTTTTAAAGTATTTTGGGTATGTAATTTATAAATGTGCATAAGAGCATTTTCGTGAAAACATAAGGTTATACTAAATCTTATGAATTGACTTTCTGGAATTGACCGATTAATTAATCATAGCCTATTAAGGCTAATTAATTAATTAGGACCTAAGTGGCCTAAATTAGGTGATCCAAACCTAATTTGGACACAAGTTACTTAAGCCCACAAGGAAGCCTATATAAACCCTTCTTAGGAATTAGGGCTTCATTATTCCTATTTAATTTTTTTGAGATTCCAAAAAGAGGGACCCTAGCCACCCTCAAGGAGAGAAAGAAGCCCACCATTCTCTCATATCAAACATCCATGGAGAGAGAGATCATGTGGAAAAACATTGGGTAGACGAGCCTCAAGTGTTCTCTAAGAACTACAAGAAAAATAGCAATTGTTGACACATATTTTATTGACATAAGACCATATATGTCATTGCTACTTATTTAAATGGGCAACGATGACATATTGAACATATATGAAAGCAACAATGACATATGTAAAATTTATTTAAAGGTTATCATGACTTATAAAGTGTAACCTTGACAAAAACCTTATAAGTCAAGGTATAGTTGATAGAAAGTGCATCTTATTTAGTACAGATACTTTGACATGCTTTATAATGAAGCATAGTTTATAAAGTACAATCCAAGAATAAACAAATAGTTTCTACCCTTATGTTTTGCTTTTTCTGATGCCACAAATTGCCCAAACTTAAGTAGGCATTATAAGGTAATTTTGATTGTTTAATTGTTATAAGGTTACATAAATTATGGCATGCTTTAAATTAAGATGTGAACATGGTCCATTATAATGTAATTTTGCTAGTTTACAAATTTTGTATACTTGAATGCATTAAAGAACTTTATTTGTTGAATAAAATGCTCAATTTATTTGACTAGAAGATAGTTGTCTAATTTGTAATTAAGAGTAATTTACCTTTAATAGTTAATATGAACAAAACTATAATTATATGTTTGGTTCCCGGAAAGTACTAAGGAAAGAAAAAAAAAGTTAAGGAAAATGATTTTCTTATGTTTGGTTGTTCTATGGAAAATAATTAAGAAAATAATGTATGATTAAGATTAATTAAAATTTTATATATTTTCAAATTATTTACTCTTTATATCGAATAGTGAAAATAAGTGAAATGAGTTTGAAGTAGCATGCAAAAATAATTTATTGATTTTAAATCTATTTTTGTTTTCCTTGGTTTTTTCTTTCCTTCTACTTTTTCTTTCTATTTTCTTTCCCTTGCATTTTTTAGGAACCAAACATAGCCTAAATGAATTCATTTATCAGTTAATTAATTGCCAAAAGTTGCATCTACTTACCTAGCAAAAACTGATATGTTTCAAATTTAGTGCTACCTAATGCTCCATTTTCAGTTTACAATCTTATTTTTTAAAGAAATTATTTTATTTCTTATTTAAAAAAAAAGTGGCGATTCCGAATTAATTAAATAACTAAAAATTATTTTTTCAAATAAATAGAAATCAATTTTTAAACATTATTTTAAATCAAAATTAAATCAACTAAAACCAAAGTAGGTTCAAAGTCATATTGTGTGACCAAATCCATATATTTCAAAATTTGGATTGAAATAACAACTTTTAGAAATTATTAATTTTTGCCAAAAAAAAAATTCAAAATTTCAAATGATGATTATTTTTTTAAGATATTCAAAATTTGGAATGAAATAACGATTTCCAAAAACTAGGATTTTTTTTTTTCAAATTTCAATTTTGATTGTAAAACATTCATTTTCAATTTTGATGTCCCAATTATTCATTCTTTTTGCACTAACAATTATTTTTATTAGAATAGGTTTGATTTAATTATAATCTCTACCCATTTTTCACAATTTGATCCCCTCCCCCTCCCCTTTTGAAAAGACCGCCATTTTTCCCCCAATCCTTTTTTCATATCATCCCCATAGCCAAACCTCTTTCAAACATAGTAGTGGGAGAAAGATAAGAGAAAACAGAGATAAAAGGTGTTTAGTTCACAAATGAAATTTTTGATGTCGCATGAAATTTACCAACATAAAAAACTCCACTATTTAAAAATGCTCTCTGAATCTCATACCCCAATTTGTAACTCTAGTTCTCTGTCACATTTCCAATAGCATTTCTGATCGATATGAATTTTTGATTGCTCTATGATGGTTTTTTTTTTTTTTTCAATTTTTTTGGTTGTCAAGACTTTCAAGGCCTTGTACTCAAAATCAATGGAAGCTGTAACAAAGCTAAGATTTTTCCTATGATACAAGGAGTGATAACTCCAAACGTGTCCATTTCTTGTTCCACAAGGATAGAGTTAGGTGTATATTAGTGTACCATTATTTCTGGCTCTTATGGTGAATCATGGAAAAAGAGAAGTATGGTTTGCTAGGGGCCATTCATTGTTGCTTGGTTAAAAGTCAAATGAAAAATAATTTCATTTTTCTTAGAAAAGGGCCCTTGCTTCTATGGGTATTGTAGGTGCAGTAAGAAGAGAAGGAAATCTATATGTGGGTACATCTTCAAACTTTCTTTCTTACAAGAGAAGACCCATGCATGCATGCAACATCTTCAAACCTTCTTTACTAGGTATGATATTAAGAATCAACCATTGTTTGAAAAATAACTTCTTAGTTTCTTTGCCAATTATATTGGTTTGTCTCTTGAGATTGATGTGGTTTCTCTGTTTCCTATGTGTGTCCTCTATGAGCCCTATTATTATTATTATTATTTTTGGCCTTCAAATAAAGCTAATAGGAGTTTCTAGAAAGTTTTCTTTTGATATCTATGATTATACTTGTTATTGCCTTAGTTGGGTTCTTTAATCTAATAATGTAAATTATCTATTATAATATTTCTTTTTCTTTTTTATTTAATTAACGAAATACTTGATCATTTTTTGAGTTGTATTTGTTAATATATAAGGAATAACAATATTATTATTGATTTATTTTTTCTTATAAACTGTCAAACACAAACTTAAACTAATTTAACCTTTTTTTTTTTTTAATTTGCAGTCGGTTGGGTGACATACATGAGTTGCAATTTTGAGAGTACAAGATCATGTGCGTTTTTTTTTTTTTTTTTATATATATCATGTACAATTGTTAGATTTATATATATAAGTTTTATCTATATATATATATATGTTGATATATTTGATGAGAGTATGAGATCATGTATAGATTTTTTTTTTGATATATTTGGGTATATTTTTATATTTTTCTACATATACGTGTTTATGTATCCATGTAATTGAAATTACTTTATAATTTTAAAATTGATGTGTATTTTTGTTTTTCAAAAAAGCTGGGATTTATATTTTTAGATTTATTGTAGATATAAAAGTTAACATTTGGGTTTAGTGATGAATTTAATTTGGGTTTAACTTGGGTAAAGATTAATTTTGGCAACATATCAAATTGTTTACATATTTCATATTTAACCTTGACATAAAATAGACTAACTTTAGTTATATATGAACAAAGAAACCTTGACATAAATAAACCAACCAACTTCCTTGACATATGAACAAAAAACCCTTGACAACAATTCAACCTTAACAAATAAATAAATAAAATAAAGCATTGTGCACATATATGGAAAACCTTAAAAAGAGATGAAACCACCTTGACAAAAGCATAAGTTAATGTTGACATAAGTCAAATAAGCTTAACATATGTTGAACTCAACCTTGATAGATGTGGAAGAAATCTTGACATATGCTATACTAACAAGATCATGTCATTGGTAAAAATAGAGACAACTTTGACATATGTATATGTTAAGCTAGCTTTAAACCTTTTTTAACACCGGCATAGATGACATTTATGAACATTGGCTTACCTTGATAGATATGCCTTAACTTAATAGTGAAAAACGGTCAAGGAAGACCTTTTTTCTTGTAGTGACGGTTTCATAATCTTCCTTGATGACTTCTTTGGCTTGGAATTGATTTGGGCACATCTAGATTATAGGTTTGAGTTCTAACCTCTAGATCTAGTATTTTTATGGTTTTTATGGCCACTAGTTTTTTCTATGGTAGATCTAAAGTAGTCTAAGATAAATGCATGCCCCTTAGGTAATCTAAGGCCAAGGAATGGAGTGATTTTGGAAATTCCAACAATACCTCATCAATCGCAACAATGGTAGTGTCCTTTTTGTTCTCATCATTTTTCAATGATTGGCAATTCTTTTTTATGTGACTAGACAATCCATAATTCCAACATTCCACATTTCGCCAAGACTCGGATTTAGCTTTTCTATTCTTTGAATTCAATCAATCTTACCTTGATTAGAATTCATTTAATAACTTCAGCCCTTAATCTCAAAATTTAGGGCAGAGTTTGATATTATTGCTTTACTCAAATCTTTTCGACAAACTTCCTTATCCAGAATTTGATCTCTAACATCATTAAACTTTAATTTCGAGTTCATTGTAGAATTACTAATCAATTCCTTCATGGGCTCCTAACTATTTAGTGACAATGTTAAAAGAATTCTCCCAACATTAAAATTGGACTTCACACAACTCAACAATTTCTTACTCGTTAGAAACTCTAGAAGGGAAAAACTTTATGAAGCTTATTGATATAAAAGAAAAAAGAATAAATTTTCTATTACATGAAGACGAGACAATGAATAAACTCAAAATCATAATTTCTACACATAATTAGGAAGTTCATTGAGGGAATTACAACAACCACTTTTAAGATAATGAAAACACCAAAATGAAATACATAACTACAAAAAATGTCAAACTCAAATCAATTCAATTACAAAATTCTTCTTGGGAGTCCCATGATATAAACCTTCATCAAAGCATATATATATTTTTTTCAAATAAATAGTTGACTTCTACCAAGATAAACAATGGAAACCATTGCTAATGACATTGAAAGAACGGTATGCATTGCAATGAGAATCCCACCAATGAGAAGTGCAAGAAGATTGTCAATTCTAGGACCATAATACCAATCCAGAATGGGTTTCATGACAAGCCAATCATCCCCACATTCCCAATAGCCAAGACCTCAGCAACACTAAAACAAGAAATTTTAAAAGTTTTTAAAAAATTTGAAATAAAAATAAGATAGGTTTAAAACCTAAAGCCCCACCATGACTTTGGGCTTCAGCTTGTTTCTTGAAATACAAGGCCTTGCCCTGCGGGCTTGGGCCGAATTCATTAATGGGTTGGGCCAAACCCGCTTATGTCACAGTTGCTATAATCCCCGGCTGTGACCTAATCACTGCTTGCGAAACAAAATGTTCAGAAATGTGCCGGGGCTCCCGCCATCTACCAGTTTGAAGCTTCTCTCTCTAACATTCCTCCACCTCTCTTCCATGAAAGCAGTAAACCACACTTCAATCGTACAACTCCAAAGGTTTTTCTAACCGTACACCTCCCAGGGCTTTTCTAATCGTACACCTCCCAAGGTTTCTCTTTCTCTCTCTAGTTTTTTTCTGCATTTCTTCAACCTCACATTGCCATACCATATTAGGATGATCTCATTTTTTTTTTTTAATTTTAATTTGTTTTTATTTTAATATTTTATATTTTTAAAATGTATTGATGTGAAATTTCATTATTTTTGGGAGTTTCAATCTCTGTAGCTGCTGTCTGAATCGTTTCTAGGGTTTCTTTTTTCTGGATGTTTTGTAGTGTTATTGATTTATGACGTGATGTTTGGATGTTTTTGACGGTTTGTTCACTTTTTTAGGGTTCTATTGTTCTTCATTTTTCCAGCATTGCCATTGGAAATCCAGGGGTTCATGAAGTGTTAGTGAAATGGAGTGCATGTGTTTTGGGGGGTTGGGGTTGTTTTCTTGTGCTCTGTTTGGTTGGTGAGAAATGGTGGGAGAAGGACGGAGAATAAAATGACTTTCAATCTAATAAATGAGAAATGGGATTTGTGTACTTTGGGGTATTGGGAGTGATTTTCTTGTGTTCGGTATGGTTGCTGGGGACTTGTGGGGAATGCATACTAAATATAGTATTTTTCAATTAAATAATGGGAAATGAATGTGCATATTTTGGGGGATTGGAGTGATTTGCTTGTGCTCTGTTTGGTTGCCGTGCAAGTGTGAGAAAAGAATACAAAATAACTGATTTTTCAATTTAATTAACAGGAAATGGAATATATGTATTTGGGAAATTGGAGTTGTTTGCTTGTGCTTTTTTGGTTGCTGAGAAAGCGTGGGAAAATAATAAAAAATATTTTTGTTCTTGAAGGAGAGTTTCATAAACTGTTTGTCAAAAACTTCTGCAAAATGCCTGTTTATTGTGAACCTTTTTTCTCTATGTTGAAATTCAGTCCTCCTAGGAGCCCAAGTTTAATCAGTTATGAGTTATTGCAAAATTGGTTGGTTGCAGGGGACTACTGTTATTCAGTAAAATAGTATTTTTCTTCCGATTTCTTTTTTGAATGCAGTTGTTTGTCTTATGCCTTGATGAAGTTAAACTCTGCTTCTTAGGATTCTTGCATTCTTCAAAGTTCATTCTTATATGGATTAATGACTTTCTTGGAAAATAAATCAGAATACAAGAAGTCAAAATCGGATGCTAGATTACTCATAATTCATGAAACACGAGGTTTGGCTTTCCTATGATACTGATCAAGTGTTCAGTTTATGATGGGAGGAGTTGATGTCTCTGGAGTTGGTTAAAGATACTACATGAGTCCAACATCATGCTTTGGGGTAGAAAGTGAGATATATCATTCTAATTGCTCCTAGTTGGCTATGCTTCCTGAATCCTCAAGTGTTTAATTGTCTACCTGATAAAAGTGATTGTCTCTACTATTAAGTTCAAAATTTGTGATGATTAATTGATGCTGATGTGCTGTTACCTTGGATTAAACTTCTATTGGACTGTTGTGACTTCTTAATGCTCAATCTGTTCTGAATCTTGTGATATTTCCTTGCCTCTCTTGCGGTTTTCCATTTGACATTTGCTGTTTGTCAGGTGCATTTTATCTTATTTTATAGCTTGACACATTGAGTAAGCTTGTTTGGGTCCTTTGCATTCTTCATACTTCTCTTCAAGATTATTAGTATGTTTGCTTGTTCCACCAATGCCATTCCATTAACACATCCATTTGGTCTAATGTTAATCATAAGATAAGTTTGAAAAGCGAATTATCATTTTTAGATTTAGGGCTTGAATTGTGTTGATACCAAATAAATATCAGAGCAATCCTGTAACTAAATTTGAGTAATCTCAATAACATCAATGCTGGCACATAGATACAGAGACATAGGTCTTTGTATGTTTACTCTAGCTTTACAGAAAGATGTGAGGGAAAAAGTGAGATTGCGATGGTGAGGGACATTATCAGGTCTGGTTTGTCTTGTTAACGTGAAACACTCCAGCTTCTGGTGTGAAGGTGAGAGATGAAGCTTCAAAGATAAAGTGTTAACAGGCACTCTAGCAGGAATCCAGTACATATGGAGTATTTTCTTTGGGCACAACATAACTGTTAGAAACATTTTTATTTGATAGGCCCACAAGAGATGTGTGTTTGGGCATATATGATGTAAAGTGTACTACAAAAGGGTGAGTACATCTTTAACACTGATTCCTGTGGAGACTTTGAAGGAAATAAAAATCAATGAAATCAATGTCTGTTTCTCAAAAAAGTTGTAAATTTTTTTACAATGTGAATATTGTAGTTTTATGTGTTCTGTTGAACAGGACAACATTGTTTAGCTTGTAAAAAGATTAGATGACCTCTGTGAATATAAACTGTCGAGAAGCATCCTATTAATACAGATAAATTCCCATAGCTTGCATAGGAGTTTCATGATGGAACCATGAGATGTAATATCCATTCCTACAATTTTTGTTTGGCTTTATTGCATTCAGCAGAATTAAAATATATATTTGAATGGACTAAGAGTTACTTTTGTAGAATTGCTCTGACATGGAGCAACAACTGTCTAGTTTAGCTTATGCACCATTTATAAGGAAAGATTTTTCCTTCATTTCCTTTTACTTTGTACTTTTGTAGGGCAGGAGTTAAGCAAATATGTTAACTAATGACAAAGGAAAAGCATATGAGGTAAGAGAGTAACTATCTTATTTTGATTTGTTATTTTGTTTTTTTTTTAAATTTCATTCTTTTGTTTTCCCTATCTTGACTGGTTAAGTATTTGTGGTTTATATGCAGTGTTAGCAATTTGGGTGAAGGTTTTAAGTCTGATGAAAAATGCCCTAAAGTTAATTGGTCTCAACATGCCAATGCACACGATAATTTCTTAAGCCCAAATAAGTTCTTGGGTTCAAATTTTCTTTTCTCATTATCGACACAGAGACCTTGTACCAACAAAGAAATGGGTGTGAGGTACGTAACTTTTATATGTCTTACTTATAATAACATCCTTCTTTTGGATATGGAACTATAGCTTTATGTTTGTTCCAAGAATATGCCTTTTCATCTAATTTATTAGTGGAAGCTAGGTTGAGTGGCTATTAGAATATAGAATCTACTGCATAAAAAATATCCCCATCGACACCAATTTCAACGATCGATAGTCACATATTTATTCTTATACTAGAGGGAATATAATATTTGTTCTCTGAACTTGATCACATTTCTAATGGTCTTTGCTAGTTTTATGTGTTTATCCTTGTCACCAAAAACAGTCGGAGTCTAATGGTCTTATATTTGAAGTGCTTCATAGGATGCTTGTATTATGCTCCTCTTGAATTTGAAACTTATTACTTGGAATTTTAAGCTGATTGCTAGAAATGACCTAGAGCCGATAGTTCTTGTTTGATGAATTTTCTATTTTACACTTGAGGCTTGGCTCAAGTGGTGAAGGATTGAGGTGAAGATGTGGTAGGTTCCAAGTTTGATTCCCTATAGGGAAAAACGTTATTGGAAAAAAGATAGACCTTTCTATTTTAGTGCTCCATCCAAGATTTATCAATATTTGGGTTGATTACAAATTGTAAAAATTAGCTAGTAGAAGATGGTGGTTGAAGAGTTGTGAATCAACCGATCATCTTTTTCTTCATTGTCCCATTGCATTAGTATTTTGGCATGGATTGGTCTGCTTGTCCAATCTTAAATGGGTTTCTCCTAGAGGCATTGTAGGGATGTTAGGAATATCCTTTAAGGGATTTGGAAGCTTACCAAAAGGAAAGAGTCTTTGGTAAGTGGTTGCTTTATTCTTTGATATGGTTGGAGAGGAATGCACAAATTTTTTAGGATAAATGGAGATTTTAGGATGCCATCTGGAACTTGATTTGTTTTTTTCCCTGCCTTATGGGCCTTGGTCGCTAAACCTCTTGCGGATATTCCTTTGTATCTTTTAATGCTAGATTGGAAGAGTGCTTGATATTCAAATAGGTTAAAGAAGAAATTTATGATTGATTGTTTACCCTTTTTAGTGGGTCTGATAAAGTTAAATTTTAATGAATGTTCTTTGGATAGCCTTGATTAGATAGGTATTGGAGGTCTCATTAGAAATTATTTTGGTACAATATTCAGAGCTTAATCTCAACATACAGAATTAGGGTTGACTATCAATGTGGAGATATTAACATTATCAGGGGTTTTGCTACAAGCCAAAGCTTTATGCCTATCCAATCTAACCATAGAGGGAGATTTTGCTATTGTATCTTGGGTGACTAGTAGAGAAAGAGGCTTCTGAAAGTTTGACAACTAGATTCATAAAATCATAGATGTTATTAGTGAGTTGGGTTGTTCCTTCTCTTAGGTTCCTTGTTCAGATAACCAAGTTGGAGATTAATTAGCCAACCAAGGAGCAAAGCATTTGGTCTTCTTTGTTGGAGATCTCCTTCCACCTTGAATTTCTAATGTTTCTCTACTATATTTATGTTGGTTTTCTCCTTTTGGGGTTGGGCTAGTTTTTGTAGATCTAGTTACTTGGTTACTTTCTAGCCAAACTTTGTACATCTTTGAAGGTTGCTTGTCCTTGTATTTATCAATTGATTGATGAATGAAGATGTTTGTTTCTATTTTGAAAAAAAGGAAAAAAAAGAAAAAAAAGAAAGGAGTTGCTGAGCATGAAGAGTGAAGTGTTTGAGTTACACAAAGAAGATGGTTTTAGAAGAAATTTGGTTTTATAACAGAAGGATGAATGTTTCAATTCAAATCTTGGGTTTTCTTTCTTACTTCGATTTTTTTTTTTCCTTTTCTATTATTGGTGGGGAGAGATTTGTTGTAGAGAGGTGGGTTTCACAAGAAAATACAGTGTATTTGCTGGCTCTTAATTTGATTTAGTTTAGTGACAATAAGAATACAATGTTTATTAGGGTAAATAAATTCTTGGGTAATAGAAAATTCATTTCATTGCTAACTCTAGTTGGGAGTAACTATGGTGGTTGGTTGAATCCAAGCTTCCTAGTCTCCTCTTGTTTTGCTACTTTGTTAGTTCTAAAAGAATACCAAAAAGACATTTTGTGAGGGATCAAAAGGGGTTTCTAATCAAGATTTTTGAATAAAAGAGGGGAGGTCAGGACTACTTCTTTGTTGATTTGTTTGCAAGAAGAACTGTTGTAATTTTTTGAGGAATGTCATGGGTCCTTGGATATGGGCTTTGGTATGCATGGAAGTATTTGTGGAGAACTTGGGGATTAAAGGGGTAGTTGGTAGTACACTTTATTTTAATGTTCTTTTGCAGGGGGAGCTAATATAGGCATAGATGCAGTGTGAAGATAATATTTTGATGTTAGATTAATGATGTAGTCTTCACTATTGAGATGACCAGATGGATAAGAATCCTCAACTTGAGGGAGATTAAAGTGACTATCAAGGGTGGCAACAGAGAGGGGATTATGAGGAGCTTTTAACTAGAGAAAGTTTCTTGGATACAAATCTAGAGAAGTGTGGCGGAGGGAAGGTGATAGGAACACTGGCTTCTTCCATAGGATGGCTAACTCTCATAGAAGGGGGAATTATCTGGCCTAGATTAAAAGTAACGAAACCTACTTATCAGAAGAGCATGAGATTCAGGGGGTGTGGTTAGTGCTTTCTAGAATCTGTTTGACGAAACCTGGTGATTGGCATCCAAGTTTGAATGGGTTGGATTTTGAAAGAATTGGAGGTGAGGATGCTGCCAAGTTGGAGAAGGCTTTCTCTATGGAAGAGGTAGTCTTCGCCTTTTAAAAACTAAGCGGGGACAAAGCACTTGGCTTGGATGGATACTCCTTAGCGTTCTGGCAATTTAGTTTAGAGTTCATGAAAGACTAGGTTATGGGTTTCTTAAGAGAATTCCATGAGTATGGAAGATTTGTAAGGAGCTTGAATGTTACATTCCTGGTTTTAGTCGTAAAAAAAGGAGAGGTTGAAGACCTTAGGGACTTTAGACCTATTAGTTTGGTGGGAGGCTTGTACAAGTTGTTGGCAAAGTTGTTAGCTACAAGGCTAAAGAAGGTGGTAGGTAAGGTGGTGTATTGATCCCAAAATGCTTTCGTTGAGAGAAGACAAATCCTTGATGTTGTGTTCATCGCTAATGAGGCTATAAATACTTTGTTGAAAAGCAATGAGAAGGGAGTGTTGTGCAAGCTTGATATAGAGAAGGCGTATGATCACTTAAATTGAAATTTTTTGCTCTTGGTGATGCAAAAAATGAGTTTTAGGGAGAAGTGGGCAGGCTAGATAAGGTGGTGCATTTCTACTGTGATGTTATCTGTTTTGGTTAATGGCACTCCGTCAGGTTTCTTTCACATCACTATGGGATTGAGGCAAAGGAATCTTCTGTCGCCCTATCTATTTGTGATTGGGATGAAGGCTTTAAGTAGTCTTATCAATAAAGCAGTGACTGAGAGATTTTTGATAGGATGTTGGGTAAAGGGGAAGGGTGGAGATGAGGCTCAAATCACTCATTTGCTGTTTACTGATGTTTGTATTTTGCGAGGCTTCTCAAGATCAGATGGCCTAGTTGAGTTGGTTGCTAATGTAGTTTAAAGCCATCTTAGGTTTGAGAAATAATTTGGACAAAATTGTGATTTTACCGGAGGGAAGGGTAGAGAATTTGAAGGTTTTGGCCTTGAGCTCAATTGCAAGGTGGGGCACTTCCCTCCTCCTACTTGGGGCTTCCCTTGGGTGCACCACATAAATTTGTGGCGGTTTGGGATGTGGTGGAGAGGTTTCATAATAGGTTAGCCATGTGGAAAAAACAATTGATATTTGAAAGGAGAGAGAATCACTCTCATTTCAGAGCACTTTGTCTAGTATGCCCATTTACTTCATGTCACTATTGCCCATGCTTGGAGTGGTTAGATTGAGATTAGAGTAGATCCAAAGGAACTTTCTTTGGGAAGGGGGGCTCCTTTGGAACGGAAGCTTCATCTTGTAAAGTGGGCGGTTGTATGCTTAAATAAAAGTAAGGGTGACTTGGGTGTTAGATGTCTTTCCACTCTTAATAAGGTCGTCTTGTATAAATGGAGTTGACACTTTGTGGAAGAAAGAGGGGCTCTTTGGAAGCAAGTTATTAGTAGAAACTTTGGGGTAGAAGAAGCGGGATGGTGCATTTGAGAAGGGGTATGGAGTGGGGTTATGAAAGGATATCAAGAAGGAAGGATCTTTATTGAGTAACAATATTGTGTTTTCTATGGGGGAATTGTAGAAGAGTGAGATTTTGGTAGGATAAATGGTGCGGTGACGATGCTTCGTGTGTTTCTTTCCCCTCTTTGCATGCCTTGGCAGCTTAAAAAAAGGTGTGGGTGGGTGGCATCGGAACCCTTGTTTCTCTAGGCCTTTTAATGATTAGGAGGTGGACTTGGTGAAACAACTCCTTTTGACTATATAAGGGACATAGTTCTGAAAGGCGCGCCTAGGCTTGGGGCGGCGCGACGCCACCCTCCGGCGCCTCGCCTGAAGAGAGGCGACGCCCCTTCACGAAGGCGCCGCTTAGGCGCGAGGCGGTCGCCCGAGTCGCCTCCGACGGCCCGACCAGGTACGCGCTCCTCCTTCTCCTTCTCCTTCTCCTTCTTCTTCTTCTTCTTCTTCTTCTTCTTCTTCTCCTTCTCCTTCTTCCTCCAGTAGTCGGGTTGCAGAGACGCCCCCAGCCCTAGCTTTTTTTTTTTACTTCTGGGCCCAAAACGACGTCGTTTTGGACCCTGTTCTTTAAAAAAAAAAAAAAAAACAGGCCAAAACGACGCCGTTTTGACCTGTTCCTTCCATCCAGCCCCCTTTTCTGGTCTTTCTCAACCCGAGACCATTGCCATTTTTTGCCCTAGCCTCTTCCGTGCTGGAGAAGTGAAGAAGAAGAAGAAAAAGAAGAAGAAAAATAGGGGGAAAATAGGAGAAAAATAAAGGGGAAATAGGGTGCGCCTCACTTCACTAAAGCCCGCGCCTTAGATGCGCCTTGCGCCTTAGATGCGCCTTGCGCCTCAGGCTCCAGGACTACTTTGCGCCTTGGTGCGCCTTGAGCCTTTTAAAACTATGATAAGGGAAGAGGGTAAGTGCAGATTTGGAGGATAGAGTGGTACGGAAAAAGACTAAAGATGGGAAATTTTATGTTAAGTCCCTTTATGTTTCCAAGGAGAATCATTTGGAGCCCTTGTGTTCCTTCCAAAGTGGGTTTTTTTTGCTTGGGAAGCTTCGTGGAGTAAAGTTTTTACTTTGGATCGACTAAAGAGGAGGGGGTGGTCCCTAGCTAATAGATGTTTCCTTTGTCTTGCTCAAGAAGAGTCTATTGATCACATTCTAATCCATTGCACTAAGACTAGGGTTTTGTAGGAGTTATTATTTGCTCTATTTGGTGTGACGTGGGTTCTTTCATGGTTGGTTAGAGAGATTCTCCTTAGTTGGTATGACTCATTTGTGGGCAAGAAGTGTAAGAAGATTTGGATGGCGGCTTCCTTTTGTCTCTTTTGGACGGTGTGGAAGGAAAGAAACAAGATTGCCTTTGACAATGAGGAGCTTTTGATTCATATGATGAAGAACTCTTTTGTTTGTAGCTTTTAGTCTTGGACTAAGTTGTTTATAAATGCAGGACCTTTACCTTTAATTAACTTTTTTGATTGGTTAGGTTCTACATGAGGGTAGGTGAAATTTTTTGTATCCCCTTTTCTTTTTTTATTGTTGCCTTTAAGCGCCTATTATATACTTCCTATATGCTTTGGGTTGGCCTTTGGGCTCCCTTTTTTCTTTATATATGATATCTTTCTATGCTTTTACTTGTCAAAAAAAGAAGAAGGAGCTTTCAACTGTTTCTCATGTCTCTAGCAACCTAGGTTTAAGGATAGTTTTAAACCATTGTTTACATCTCTAACTTATGATACTTTGTTTTTTGATAGGTCTCTAACTTGGGATACTTATTAGACCATCTTTGTGCCCCTTGGTTTAAAACATCCTTGGGTATTCTTTATAATGTATTGGTAGAGGATCCTCTAAAGTTTTCCTAGACTCACTCCAAACAAGTCTCCAAAGGTTCTCTAAAACAAATTGCCAAAAGGTCTTCTCTATTTTGAAAGGAGGCTTATTTATAGATCAGATAATAATAAGTAGATTTTAGAAGATTCTCTAATTTTTATGATAGGCAAACAAAAAATATTATTGATGGTTCTTAACAAAAGGGTAGATTGAGGTGCACAAGGCATAGGTCAAGGGTGCCTGAGTAGCAAAGAACAAGGAGATTCTCTTAATATTAAGAGGATAATTAGTCAACAATTAAACACTTGACGTGTGGAAGGTGGCCGATTAGTAAGATTGGGCACAATTAAACACTCGACCTGTGGAAGGAGATTCTCTTAAGATTGATTTGCTCCTTATTCCATTTAGAAGACTAAGGCAATAATTGGCCCACTTTTGAAGCATACTACTTCCTTTAGCACTTGGTTCAAGGTTCTCATATCATTCCCTCTTCTATCGAGGGTAATAGTTTTCCAACACCTTAATTAAGAAAAATTGATGTTGAGTCCTAAAAAATCTTGGGATCCCTTGGATCTTGCCATGAATTGGAGTAGGCATTAGTTGTTAGGGTGCATGAAGATTTAAAATTTTTATGAGACAACTTTTGTATAGAATGCTTTACAAGCCTCACTTCATTTCATGCATGATGCTCAAAGTCTCCATTCAATAGTTTTTATCATGTCATTTTCACTTGGCCCATTTCACTTGGTCATTGCCACATATTGTTTGGTCAAACCATTTGTTAGACCATGTTTCACCTTATCCTTTGGCTATTAGCATTCCTTTTAGGATTCAAATTATGTTTGCTTGCTGATTCTTCTGTGACTATGTCTCATTATTAAAGGTTGGAAGTGTCTTCCTTGTTGTTGGGGCTTGTTTTTCTCTTGAGAGATGATATCCAAATATCAATTTAATCCTACATGGGTCTTTTGATGATGTGGAGTTCAAGTGAGAGTACTCATTCCATTTAGGAATAGTTCAAAAAATTAGGACCCTATTTGATAACTGTTTTTGATTGTTTTGTAGAATAAATGTTTGTTTGAACTTGAAATGTTTTTAACCTATTTTATATGTCTTTAAATATGTTTTAAAAATAACTTTTATTTGTAGTGCTTTATTTTTAATCAATTTTCATATTTGTATGATTATTTTTTAAAACAACCCTAAAAATATATATATATTTTTTTATCAATAAGTATATGGATTGTATTGCAAAGAGGCGCTAAAGTAGCGACCCACCGAAATACAGTATAAAGAGACTTACCCTCTTACAAAAGGGTCCATACAACAAAGGACAAGGCAAAACAAAAAAATCCTCTCCCTTAACGCATACACACCCACTCTATAAATTCTGTTAAGGTTGAAGGACCATCTTTTATCCACAATTTGGTTTCCGATCATAATAAATACACAAAAGATACTTTCAGCCTTTGAATGGATAGCCCGCAATCCTCAAATGCAATTGAATTTCTAGCCTTCCACATAACCCAAAACAAGCATAACGGTCCCAATTGCCACGCCACCTTCCTTTTCTTTCCCACAAAAGAGTCCCTCCATCCTAAAAGGGTTTCCTTGACCGAAAGAGGAAAAACCCACGAAACTCCAAAAAAGGAAAGGAACACCATCCATACTTCCCTTGTTTTTTCACAATGAATAAGAAGGTGGTCAATTGACTCCTCACTCTTATGGCATAAAAAACATCTATTTGCCATAACCCAACAACTCTTTTGCAAGTGATCCAAGGTTAGAACTCTCCCCCAAGAAGCCTCCCACGCAAAAAAGCTCAACTTGGGCTGCACACAGAGAGTTCCATATAATCTTTGAAGGGAAAAAAGCAAGAGACCCTGACTGCATGGTCCTATACAAAGATTTCACGGAGAAATCCCCATCCTTTGATTCCATCCACTTCACCCTATCCTCCTCATCCACCCTAACCTTCTTCCCCTCCAAGCAACAAAATAGCCTTTCCACTTCTTCCAACTCCCAATCGTTGAAAGGTCTATTGAAACAAGGGTTCCAACTTCCCCCCCCTTTCATCCTCGGCTATCCACACTTCATTTACCCAAGCCTCTTTGTTCGAAGCTAAAGTAAATAAAGAAGAAAAAGCCTCGCTCAAAGGGATGGTTTCACACCATTTGTCTTTCCAAAACTTCACCTTCTCACCATCACCCACCACAAAGCCAAAAGAAGGGGTTACTAGATGTCCCATTTTACTTATTGCCTTCCACAACCCAACTCTGTAGGCCTCCCTAGTCTCATAAGATCTCCACCCTCCTCTTTCCTCCCCGTATTTCCCTCTGATCACTTGGTTCCAAAGTGCTTTTCTTTTATTTGCAAAGCGCCAAACCCATTTGCCAAGGAGAGCCCTATTGAAAGCCCCAAAACTCTTAACCCCCAACCCTCCGCTTCTTTTGTCTAAACACACAATTGACCATCTTACTAAGTGTGGTTTTTGCTCAAGAGCCTCACCACCCCACAAAAAGTCCCTTTGAATCTTTTCCAATCTGATTCTAACCACTCCAGGCATCTGGAAAATAGACATAAAATAAATCGGCAAATTTGACAAGGTACTGCGCACTAAAGTAATCCTCCCCCCTTTTGAAATGTACTGACGTTTCCACATAGCCAATTACTTTCTGAATCTTTCTTCTATTCCATCCCACGCTGCAACACATTTAAACGGGGCACCCAACGGCATTCCTAGGTAAGTGGAAGGCAGTTTTCCCACCTTGTAACTAAACTCATCAGCCAACTCATCCACATTCTCGACTCTACCAACTAGAATCAGCTCACTTTTCTTCAGATTTGTTCTTAACCCTGAAATTGCCTCAAACCACATTAACAACCAGCCCAAATACAACAACTGATCCTCCTTTGCTTCACAAAATATAAGCGTATCATCAGCAAACAACAAATGTGATATATGGACCCCTTCGCCTCTTCGTCCCTGAATCAAACAAGGCGACAAGAAACCCCCAGCCACTGCTCTCTTTATCAAACCACTAAAGGCCTCGATCACCGCTACAAATAAGTAAGATGACAGCGGGTCTCCTTGCCTTAACCCCCTTGAGCTTTGGGAAAAACCCGTAGGGCTTCCATTCACCATAACTGAATACCTAACAGTGGATAAACACCACTTTATCCACCTGCACCATCTTTCCCCAAACCCCATCTTCTCCATCACTGCTAAAAGAAAATCCCAGTCCACGTGATCATAGGTTTTCTCAATGTCTAATTTACAGAGAATCGCCCCTCTATTGCTTTTCACAATGGAGTCAATTGCTTCATTAGCGACCAACACTGCGTCCATGATTTGCCGTCCCTCCACAAAAGCATTTTGGGATGTTGAGATGACCTTAGCTAAAACGCCCTTCATTCTATTAGCCAACACCTTAGCTAGCCACTTATACAACCCTCCCACCAAGCTAATTGGCCTAAAATCCTTCAAGTCCTCTGCCCCCCCTTTCTTAGGAATCAGCACTAGGAAAGTTGCATTCAAACTTCTTACAAAGCTCCCAGTCTCATGGAATTGCCTGAAAAAGTTCAATACCTCCTCTTTAACAAATTCCCACGAAAATTGCCAAAAAGCCATTGAAAAACCGTTAGGGCCTGGCGCTTTCTCGCCACAACAACCTAACAGTGCCCTAAAAACCTCCTCCTCCGTGAAAGGCTTCTCCAGCCCCTCCACATTCCCCTCTTCCAGCCTTTCAAACATCAAGGCATCTATCCTGGGCTTCCACCCCCCCGGATCTGCCAGCAGCCCCTGGTACCCTGCAAACCTCCTCTTTGATCTCCCTTTCCTCATTGTACCATCTCCTATTCACTTTGACTCTATTCATCTGATTCCTTCTTCTATGAGCATTAGCCATCTGATGAAAAAACCTTGTGTTTCTATCCCCCTTTTTCAGCCAAATATCCCTGGACTTCTGCCTCCATGACATTTCTTCTAAAAGGACCCACTTTTTGTACATCTCTCTTGCCTCCTTCCTGGCTTCTTCTTCTTCCAAAGACAACACGCGAACCCTCTCTTCCTTATCCCAGAAATCCATTGAATACCAAGCCTCTTGCTTCTTAACAGTAACCTGCCCGAAAACCTCCCTATTCCATTTTTTCAGAATTGGTTTTAATGCCTTTAATTTCTCGCTCAAAATGCAACTGGTTAACCCACTAACCTGGATCCCCTCCCACCATTTTCTCAAAACCTCTTTAAAGCCTTCCTCCTTCAGCCACATGTTCTTGAATCTGAAAGGCGTGGGCCCTCTCCTCATCCCCCCTCCATCAAGAATAATTGGAGAATGATCAGATACTGGTCTAGCCAAAATACCTTGAATACACCCCTGAAAATGAGCTTCCCAATCTTCAGAGATAAGAAACCGATCAATTCTCGACTTTAAGAGATTATTAAGACCTCCACTCCACGTGAACATCCCCGCCTGAAGGGGCAAATCCCTTAACTCTAACTCCTCTATCACTTTTGTGAATATCCGCATTGATGGGGACAGGCGGCCTCCTCGACTCCGCTCAGAAGGGAATCTTATCATGTTGAAGTCACCAGCAACACACCACTGCTCATTCCACAGCCCTCTGATGGCCCCCAATTCACTCAGAGACTCCTCTCTCTCCACCTTTACAGAGGGCCCATACACTCTTGAAAACACCCGGCAAAAACCATCCTCAACATTCTTGAAGCGACATGAAACTGAATAATTACCCACCTCCATTTCCTCCAACTGCAGCACCCTATTATCCCAGAACCAACCCTAAAAAAATATTGAAAACAACTAAAAAATATTCTTTGAAAACACTTGTTTTCTGGTTGTCAAATGTGTTTTTTTTTTTTTTTTCTGGGTGGGGGGGCGGGGGTAAAAATTGACATTGATCGGAAAACTTTGAAGCATTTTGACTTGCACAAAAGCAAGGATTAATTGATGGGAATATGAGCAAATTATAGGTATCAAAGCCTATAAAAAAAAAAGAAAAGTATTGATATTGAATTTTTTTTAGAAAGAAATGATGATAATCATTATTGAAACATTACCATTCGAAATGAAACTTTGAGGATGCTAATAGATACAATAATAACACACAGTTTATTAATTTATGGATACAAACATGACAAGTGTATAATATACAGAATGAAAATTAAATTTGCTGACAAGTACATGGAAGTTTTATGTGAGAATAATTATATTAAATTACTCAATTGGTATAGAATATTAAGGTTTTTCTTTTTTTTTTTTTAATTACAGATTTTATCACTGAAAATAATTTGAAATACGACACTGGTTACTAACCCAATACAGAAGCAAATCATTCTGATTCAACACTAGCAAATTTTCATTATATAAATACTTTGTGGAATCAAAATACAACATTCTATTATTTATTATTAAGCTTTTAATATTCTGCTAGTTTCAGCATTCCCCTTCCAAACTTTGATTTTTTGTGTAATTTATTAAATCGGGAAACTTGATGATTTATCTTGGCTGTTACTTTGCACCTTTTTTTACCTCTTTGTTGTTTCCAAATAAGAGATGCTGGACTTTGGTTCCTCTTCCTCAAAGTCTGTTCAGTCTGACGTTCTCTCAACTAAACCTGTAATTGTCTCAACCCAGTTATGACATCAACCACATCCTACTGTATCGCTTGTTGCTTGTATAGTTGCCTTCTGAAGGCTCCACCCCTCAAAGTAGTCACATATGTTATTTGCATAACAAAACAATAGAGGTTCTGGATTATCTCTTGATCCAGAGATCTTTTGATTATCTCTGGATTCATCTTAGTTCTTTTCATGCTTATTTTAAGAGTGAATGGTCACCTTATCTTTTTTCAGATTAATAGTATTGAAAGTTT
>JBAPGN010000428.1:0-28020 GCA_037355405.1 Vitis amurensis | reverse complement strand
AAGAGGAAGATATAAAAATTAAATAATTAAAAAATATATAAATCTTTGATAAATTTTAATTACATTTTATTTTATTTATTTTTATATTTTCTATGGTGAAATTAAATATTAGAAAATCATTTCCCTTAATATATTTTTTCTTTTGTTAATGCTTTTCAAGAATCAAATATAATTTATAACATCTTTAAGAAATTTTGACCTTTTTAAGTTATAAAATTTATATCCATTATAAAATAGTGAAATTAAATCATTATATGGAATAGATTTGCTCATATTATGTGTCACAAAAACTACCTAAAATATGATTAGTATGATTAAAAATAGAACGACAAAATAGAATCTTGATCCAAGGCATGATTATAAGCACATGAAGTGTCAAAACACAAGTTGCATATATATATATATAGTTATAAAATAACATACACCCACCAATGTTACACATGGTGCACATGCCTACCAGTCCTTAGTGATTCAACTAGTGGACCCACAAGCCAAAATTTGCTTGGTAGCTACCCAATAATAAGTCAACTAGAGAGCCCATCTGTGTACAATTAAAACCTTGTTATCAGAGAAAACTTAGTTTATACCAAGACAGAATAAGTTATAATCTTCAAAATCTATGTTGAACAACATTAATTAGTTCATACCATGGCATTTCTTGGGTGTATATAAGAATTTTAAAATGATTTTTTAATCAAAAACTATTTTTTTTTATATCCCATTCTCAAAATAATATTTATTTGCAAATAGAATGTGCTTAATGATATTTAAATAGTTTGAATAGATCTCTTGTATACCATGGAATATTCAAAAAGTTATTATATCCCATTTTTTCAAAAATAAAGAAAATAAAATATCATTCATTTTGTTGGGAGTAGAAGCAGTCAATACATGGATCTTAATAGCTTATTTATAAATTCACTTAAATTTTAGTGTTCATCAAATTATTTCTAAATACAACCAGATGTGTAAGGAAAAAAAATGATATCTAAACACCTGAAATTATTCCATTTTGGAAATTAATATTTAAGGACTAGTAGGAGACAATTGGTGACAACTATAAATTAAGCACATGGCTAAATAGTAATTTTTTTTTCATTAAAAAGGGTTTATTAGTTGATATTTAATTGAATAAAATATGATGCTAATTTCATTCTGTATCCTCAAAGGAGAATGCCATGAAAAAAGAGATGTCAATGTTTTATTTTGAAGAGTTTAAGACAAATTCATCTCATGAATTAAAAGAGCAAAAAGGAAAAGAAAATATTATTTTCAAATAAAATTTTAAATTACTTTTTCAATATATAAAAAAGATACAGATATTTATTTTCGTAGTATATTTATCTATATAAACTTTTAAAAAATGGTTAATGAATTAAGTTGATTCGGAGATAACTTCATACCCTATAAAAAAAAAAAAGAGTAATACTATTTTCAATATTTTTTTTCCATTTTTTATCATCTATTTACATGATTACTGCTAGTTGAATTTAAAAAATTAATAAATAATAAAAATATAATAATAAGAAAAAAAAAAAAAAAAATTATGGTATGAGTGTTCAAATTCATGTAGTTGACTGAGGGATGTCAATGGGACGGGTTTGTGACGTCCTCTTTCCAACTTTATCCCATTTATTCAAAAATAATTATTATCTCCATCTCATTAAAAAAAAAAAATTAAATAGGGCAAGGTATGCGGTAGAGTTGTCCAACGAGTTGGACTGCCTATTTTGGCTTGTGACACAATAAAAGGTTGGGTTGGGTTGACTCAACCCAAATGAGCGGGTCGTGCTAGGCCTAAGGAGACGACTCCTCGTGCCATAGTGTCGACTCACTTGGCATTTTCAAATATCACTTTTTACTTTTTTTTTTATTACATGTCAAATGTCTATAATACTCTCTCAACAACTATATAACGACTAGTTCTAGGGGTAAAAAAATAAATCAATAGTTATTTTTACCTTTTTATGTCAAATGTCTTATTACCTTCAATTAACATATATATACAGTTAGTTTAATGCAATAAGTAAATCTTCTATTAATAATTTTTTAGTTATATTATAATAACTATGCTCAACAACTAAATAATCGGTTAGTTTTAAGGATAGATAAGTAAATGACTCACTATTAGTTTTTTTATATTTAATTTCCTTTTATATTCCATTATTTTAAATTTATTGTTATTTTGTTAAAAAAAAAAACAAATTCAAATATAATTTTTTACTATTTTAAAAATAAAAAAATTAACATTTCTATAAATTTTACAATTACAAGCTCCATAAATATATATAAAAAAATAGAAAATTATGATTATTAGAGGTGTTTAAAGTAACAAAAGAAATTTTATTTAATAATGAAAAAAGTTTAAGACAAAATAAATTAAAAAAATAATATTTCTATAAATTTTACAATTAAAAACTCAATAAATATAAATATAAAAAATTAAAAATATAATTATTAGAGGTGTTTAAAGTAACAAAAAGAAATTTCATTTAATAATAATAAAAAGTTTAACACAAAATGAATTAAAAAATTAAATTAAAAATTTTAACAAAGTGAGTGACCACCAGCATGGTACGGTTGGCATGGCACGGCACGACATGACACAATTGGCCTACGAGTTATGGGTCGTTTTAAGTGGGTCGTGTTAGCTTGGCACTTTGGCTCGCTAAACATAAGGTCGTGCCTGGTAATGGTCAGTAATGGTCAACTCTAGGACAAGGCAAATACTTGAGTCTGCCCCCAACCCGTCCTAGGTTTGAAAAAACTCCTCAAACCCACCCCAAGTCTGTTTATTTAAATTTCCAACTCATCCCATTAGGGAGAGGACGAGATAGGTACTTGAAAAAATCCGTCTCATTAACATCCCTATCAATAATATTTTAGACTTGTAATTTTGAGGATACATTTTATTGTATGAGAGGATCCATCAAAGTGAATGGTAATTAATTAAGCACATTGTTCACAATATCACATGCCATGAAAAATAAAATGACATGATTTTACTTTTATTTTATTTTTTATTTTTTTTACCATGGAATCCCAAAACATTTCCCAATATAACCTTACATGGGTCCTACAATGGTGTGTCCATTATTGAAGGACTCATTGTCTCCTTGTCCCTACTTGTAGAGATCCTTCCTGGAAAATGCAGGTTAGGAAAGGGGCACTGACATTAATGCAATGAAGATATCCTCTCTCTCTCTCTCTCTCTAAGGGTGTTTTTTTTTTTTTTTTTTTGGTGAGACTCAAATCCAAAATCATGTAAACCCATTTTTGACATTAAAATTGGAAACCTAACTTTGGGCCACCCTTTAGTTGAAGTACCCAGAAAGAATTTCTTGGTATACAAATAAATGCATACCAGTATCCTAGTTGCCCCTCATATTGCTCTTTGCTTTTAATGGGTCCTTCCTGTCATTTTCTTGCCTCTAATATGTTGTTTTGTTCTAATCACTAGGTTGAAATTCCGTGAATAGTTTAGAAGGGAAGAATTTCCACTGACAAGTTTTTAGTTTACACAAACCTTGTGTCTTTTCAAAAATTTTAAGGAAAATATTATGCAGTTACTATTTCAAGAGATCTAGACCATCAAATATATACTATGACATCCATGTTATTAAATTAAAGTATAAATGAATGACATCAAAATATAATAATATAAAAAAATAAAATTAGGATATAAATATTAAAATATAAAAATTGGTACTTCTTATGTAAGTATTGAAACAACGAGCTTTGATCCAAAATAGTACGTTTTAAAAAAAAATTTCAAAAAATAAAGTTGTTTTCAAAATAATGTCCGATCTAATGCGTCTGTGCCACATAAGCTGTCATGTCATAAAACCGTAGTTGGTGACTACGGTTTTATTTTTCTAAAGTGGTTAGAAAAAGTAGTTACCAATCACGGTTTTAACTTTAAGTTTAGAGCCGTAATTGGTTACTACAGCTTTCACTTTTTTTTAAAATGGTCAAAGCCGTATTCACCAACTGCGGTTTTAACTTTATATATATTTATATATAACTTTAATTTTTTTAATAAAAATATTATATTATTTTGATTTTAAATATACTTATTTCATTATTTTAAAAATAATAATATATGAAATTAAATAATTGATATTTTAAATTTGATATAAATATATTTTTAAATTTTATTAAAATAATATACTCTATATTTAATATAAATATATTTAGTTAATAATATTTAAATATAAATAAAATATAATAAATTATGAAAGCCTATTAAAAAACAAATAATATAAATTATTATATTAATTAATAATTTTTTATATACTATATGTAAGTGGTATATAATGTCACATGTATATAAGTTCAATTAAGTTTAAAATTTATCATATTTTAATTTAAGTTCATAATATTATATCGATATGATAATAATTTATTTATATATTTAAATAAATATGCTAAATTTTAAACTTAAATTAAACTTATATACATATATATATGTGTGTGTGTGATATTATATACTACTTACATATAATAAATAAAAAAATTATTAATTAATATAATAATTTATATTATTTTTTTCTCCAAATAGGCATTTATAATTTATTTATTTTAAATAAACATAATTTATTATATTTTATTTATATTTAATTTTAATTAAATAATTATATTTATATTAAATATAGAGTATATTATTTTAATAAAATTTAAAAATATATTTATATCAAATTAAAAATATCAATTATTTAATTTCATATATTATTATTTTTAAAATAATGAAATAAGTATAATTAAAATCAAAATAATATAATATTTTTATTAAAAAAATTAAAGTTATATATAAATATATATAAAGTTAAAACCGCAGTTGGTGACTACGGCTTTGACCATTTTAAAAAAAAAGTCAAAGCCGTAGTTACCAACTACGGCTTTAACCTTAAAGTTAAAACCGTAGTTGGTAACTACGGTTTCTAACCACTTTAGAAAAATAAAACCGTAGTCACCAACTACGGTTTTATGACATGGCAGCTTATGTGGCACAGACGCACTAGATCGGACATTATTTTGAAAACAACTTTATTTTTTGGAATTTTTTTTTAAAACGTACTATTTTGGGTCAAAGCTCTTAAACAACACCATTTTGTACTGTAACCAAACCATTTTTTTTTTTTAAAAAAACCATTATTTATTTAATGTATGTTTTTATATTTTATATAAAACTTACAACTATTTTTTATTTAAATATATATATATATATATATATATATCAAACAAACACTAATTTTTTTCATTTTGCATTCCGGTTAGCCATATATTTGTATTTGTAATTAATCTTTTATCAAGAAATACATAGGTTAGTTTATATTTCATTGCTTATTGCTCCTTTATGGTATCAAAGCCTTAAGCTCTCCCCAATGTATTCCTTTTCTCCTTCGTTTCCTCCTTCTTCCCTTTATATGTATGTACATGATGATGATGATCTCTTCTTCTCCACGTCTATTCATCGGATTATGAGACTATTCATAACATTTACTTAGATTCTTACATATTAGGATCAAGGATTGGTTTTGATCAATATCATGTATAATGACTTATTATCTTTGATGTAAATATTGTTTACTCTTAACTCAATTAGTGTTTACAATGTTAAAAAGAATTTATTATATTTATATCATATTTAATAAGATTATGAGTCACTTAAACTTTTATATTCAATAGACGAATCAACTCTAATATCATATGTATAATGACTTATTATCTTTTATGTAAATATTGTTTACTCTTAACCCAATAAGCATTTACAGTTTTAAAACTTAGTTCAAGATTAAGAGGATTTTATTGCATTTATATTGTATTTAATGAGATTATAAGTCATTTAAAACACTCACTCAAACTTATATATTCGACAAAAAAAATCAACTTTGATTTCATGTGGTTTGCTTTTGTTTCCTTTTAGGATAGATATCATTCATTTTGAGTAAATGTCTTCACGACTTCAAATTGCATTTTCAAAGTTAAAAGATACTTGTTAAATATAAGACATGAGATTATGGGGCCACATAGAACATTCACCCCGACTCCATTGAGTTTTAGAAAGTGTTAATGTGTATTTGTCAATTATATATTTGTATATTTATTTAAGTTCTATTTAGATATACTTCTATTTTACTAATTATAAAAGTAGAAACATAAATATTTTTTATTTTTTATTTTTTTTTATTTTTATAAATACTAAATATGTTTTCTAATTATAATTTTATTTTTTTGCTTTTAAAAACACAAAAACAAAAACATTTTTGGTGATTATATATCAATAAGTAAAAGACTTTTTTTTTAATGATTTTATCATGATTTTTAATTGACATTGAGTGATATTTCATATTCATGTATAAGCCATTATTGCTATTATTTGGTAAAGAAAAATATAATGTGAGGTGAGCCATGAACATAATTTCTCATTTAAAAATTTGTTTAAAAAATTAGAAAAAAAAATTATATCCTTATGCTTTTAATTGTTTCTATGAATATTATGAAATCTGTGGTAATATAATAATAATAATATGCCATAAATGATATTAAAAGTGGTTGTTAATATGGTCAACATCTTGTTTATGATGGAAGGTAGAAAGAATTCTATGATTCATGTGGAGGTATCATGTTGTAGACCCCCATTTGACTATCAGCCTTTTTCCCGCCACCTTTGAGGAGTGGCTAGGTGGGGGACGGCTACCAACGGCACATGCATGGGACGCGTGGTGAAAGACACCACCACCTCGCCATGGGGGTGGTTGAGAAGCCATGCTGCTGATGTGATGAACAGAGAAGGAAGATAGAAAGAGGGAGCACCTGCTGCCAGTGAGGGGGGGTAGTTGGAAAAGAAAAAGAACGGAGGAGAAAAGAGAAAAAAAAAAAAGGAACACGAGAAGAGGAAGGGAAGGGAGGAGAAAAGAGAAAAAAAGAGAGGAACACGAGAGGAAGAAGGGAAGAGAGGAGAGTTTAGCTTGAGAGGACTAGTGGGAAAGAGTGATTCCTTGGCTGGTTGCTTGAGAGGAAGGATAGCTGTTCGATTTCTTGCCCACCTAGCTGGAGAGAGTTATTTTGAGGTACGTTTATTGTGTATTCTTCGTCAGCTTCTATTGGTGTGCTTTTCTACTCTGTTTTTACTGATTCTCGGATGATGATTGTTGATTGGGAGTGAATACGTTCATATTTTTGCTAATGGTTTTATAGTGGTTTAGTTTGCTCTGGCTTTGATTTCTCCATGAGATATTTTTGTAACCATGTTTTACCTTTCATTTGATACTCATTTAATCTTACCCACCATCATCTAAACCTGTTGGTATGATATGAAGCATAGCTTGTCGGGCTCATTTTCTTGTATCTACTCTTTGTGCTCTATTTTGTTATCCTCCTCTGCTCTTGATATTCGTCCATAGTACGCATCCATTTTCTCATCCCTGCTTGAAGGAGATCCTAGAAAATCTGGAGCAGTTTTCATGGCAGCAAAGCTCACCTCATCAACATCCCCATACTCATTTTCGTTTATTGTTCATCGTTTTATCCAACACGCCTACGTCCTCATCCATCACTCCACTCCTATTCCCGTTTATCTTCATCATGCGTAAACCCCCACACATCTCATACCGGGAGGTGATGTCTCAAAATGATGTAGGAAGCTAGTATTTGAATTTGTGGAAAGAAGGGCAGATTTAGTGGTCTCATGGGAATACTATGGCATGAGTGTGGGATCCTCCCTAAAAATCACCGTGTGGCTCTCTCTCCCTTAGACACACAGACGGCCCCTTGCGACACGTGGTACCGCTCATTCCACCCGGACATCTCACATCCAGAATTCTTCTCCGCCGACATTCCACCCGGGTATCTCACATCCGGAATTCTTCTTCGCCGACATTCTACCCGGGCATCTCACATCCGAAATTCTGTTCGGCCGACGTTCAACCTTCTCCGGGTATCTCACATCCGGAATTCTTCTCCGCCGACATTCCACCCGGATATCTCACATCCGGAATTCTGTCCGGTCGACGTTCCACCTTTTTTTCTTCATCCTTAGAGCATTTTCTTGAGGTTCCCAAGATCTCATTTTCAATAAATTTTGCCGCCATTTTCTTCTCGGCATGTAACTTTAACAACTTCCATGATTTTAAAATGTTTTAAAATAAGTGTGAATTTATTTTCGTAATTCTTAGTGATAGAATTTGCGAAATTGATTCACCCAATAGTAAATGGGCTTTGGTGGGGGCCCCACATATGTGACTGATCGATTGATTGACTGACTGATTGACTTGATTATCATACATAATTGATTTATCATGCTCTTTGATATGTATGCTATTGTTTCTTAATTAAGCACTAACCTTCCTTCTTGATAGTGCATGGTGGCTCACTGCCTGGGTACGTACCCACTTTCACTTTGACCAGTGTCTACGCATGTTCTGATTTTCACATGTGCATGATTTATTCGGGGTATCCATTGATTTACTCATCAATTTCCACATCAGCTTCATTTTATTAGTAGAGACCTGACTTTAAGGGCTTAGAGGGGTGCTACGGTCTTTACCGTACTTTCCCGATAAGTAACCTGACTCCCGAACCCGATCTGATTTTTCGTAGACCAACATTTTCCAAAACAAGGAGTCACACTTAGGGTTTTTCTTTCTTATTTTGTTTACCCTTTAAAAATAAAACAAAAATAAGTGGCGACTCCAAGTCAGTTTTCTTAATAAAATAAAATCAATTTTTCAAAATAAAAATCGAGCTTGCCATTCGAGTGGGAAGCGCATGAGCCGAAATGCGGGGTCCACACATGTCTATAAAATTTTAATAATCAAATGTTTGAGAATGAATTTTTACTAGTACTTGACTTTTAATTTTAGAAAATGGAGGATTGGTTGAAATTGAATTTTTTTTTTTTTTATGTAATTTTGAAAAAAAAAAAAAAAACCCTAAAAGACAATCTTTAATATATATTTTTAAATTATTATTTTATTTTTCTCCTAGATTTTATAATTATTAAACTTAATTCTCCAACTTTTTATTTTTTTTACCTCTCCTTCCCAAGATCCACAACAAGAGCTAATTTCTTTATATTCTCATAAATTATCATACATGATCTCTCCAATTTCATTGGTCTTTTTGAAAATGAACCAACCATGTTCACGCAAACATGGCCTTCCATGGTCTCAAGAACATGACTAGGAATCATTTCAGTCGAGTTCGATTCATTGAAAAAACGCCGTGTGTTCAATCCTTGAACTTATATAAAGAAGAATGTTCGAAAAAGGGGTAACTTTTTGAACCAAAACATTAAGTTGCATGTTTATTTCCTTCGTTTGCTTCTCCCCTCCCCCTCAATTTGCAATTCTTTAGGGTCGTCCATTTGTTTGTATAAATTCACTACTTATCAAATTCATGTATAATTAATGAATTTTGATTATAATTGTAATGGCTTACATCTAATCTCTCCCTTCACGGCTTTAAAACGTGTTTGTAAGATTAAAATAAGTCAATACTTATATAGTGTCAAAAATCTTCTACCTTATCTGATGTAAAATATCACAAACACCTCCAATCATTTAAATAATTTCAATGATAGATCTTATATTATTACATGTGACATTTTTTTTCATAAATTATGCTCATTAAGATATTATTATTATTTGGTTTAAGTGATTTAAAACTTTTTTTTGATCTAAGATATGTTTGGAATGATTTCATAATGGACTAAAATAGATGTTCCATCAAGTGACCTTATAGTCACGTAACCATCAACTTTATGAAATCCAATCAAATAATTATTACTACACTTCTTAAGTTTTATTTCATCATTTGAGCAAAGAAAAATATTTATGAATATTAAAGGACATTTTCATTTCAATATGAAAATTCCAATCAAATAAATTGTTTTCAAATATAATCAAGATAAAATATTTTATGCCAGATCATAAAATGTTAAATTTTTTAAATTAAAATAAAGGCATAATTAAGATACATGATTTAAATTTTATTAATTTGATCATCTAACTTTATTTGATTTAGACACGTGCAAAATCTATATATATAACCAAGGTTTTAATGAAGAAATCATAGCAATGCGCTAAATTGAAAGTCATAAATTAAAAACTTTATTGCCTCGTCCATTTGGAGAGAATTTTCAAAATAGAAACAAAAATTATCACATATGTATACATAACCAAAATGTAAGGAAGAAATCATAGAAATGAACTAAATTGGAAATCATAAATTCAGAATTTTATTATCTTTTCTTATTGTCTCATCCATTTGGAGAGAATTTTCAAAAAAGAAACAAAAGTTATCACATATGTCTATACATAGCCAAAGATGTTTGGAAGAAATCATAGAAATGAACTAAATTGAAAATAATAAAATCAAAATTTTATTATATTTTCTTATTCTCTCATCCAAAAGAATTTTCAAAATAAAAAATAAAAATTACGACAATCATAAAAAAATATTTTGTCTCCTAGAAAATTTCTTATGCACTTTGACCCTCGATTGTAATCCAATGCATTTTGAGCTTGAGTTTCAACCTCTAAGAGATTATTTAAAAATGGAATTCTATCGTAATTATATTTTATCAAAATATTAAATAACTAATATACATAGATAAAAATTAAGTATTTGATAATAACTCTTCGAGTTAATTTCATTTATCTCCTTTTAGGTTTTGGTTAAATACATCCGTCTTCCATTGATTTGAAATATCATCAAATACCTTCTTTATATTTTTCATTTAATATTTTCACTTAGCTTCCATCTAATTCAAAATAAGGAAGGTATTTGATAAATTTTCAAATTAATAAGAGTCAGTTGTATTTATCTAAAACCTCAAAGGAGGTCAATAAAATAAACCCTAACTTTTCACATAATAGACACAATATGTCATATTTGACAATTTCTTTTTGTAAAAATAAATCTCTTTAAATCAATTTTTATAAAAATAAAAAAAATTAAAAAAATTTAAAGGTTGAAGTAATTAAGATGTTATTCGGAATAACGTTTTACAACTATTTCTAATTTTTATCAATATTATTCTCTCGTGACCTTAAATCTATTTATGAAACATTTTTTTTTGGTCTAATCAACATATTAATACATACATAGTAGCCAAGGATGCATGAAACAAATTAGCAATGCACTAGATTTTATTATTTTGTCTTATTGTCTTTCTCGCTATGGGAGGATTTAATTTCAAATTGGAATGAAAAATAATGATATTCATATAAAAATATTTTATCCCTTATGTATTTCATTGCACCATCATGTCTTGCTAGGACAATTATTTTTTCCCTTCATTCAAAATCTAAATGATGAAGGCCCAATGATGCTACACAATGTCTTTGTATGGATACGTAGTATGTGTAATTTATTTTATTTTATTTTTTTGATAAATAAACACAAAATACATTAAGGGGCAAAAAGCCACAAAGCATACAGGGAGTATACATAGCAGCTTGAACAAAAAAAAACACAAAAAACACCTCACCAGCCCTTAAGTGGCCGCTAGCCACTACAAAAAGCCTAAGAACGAAGAAGACTCCTCTCCAATATACACCCTAGCCCAACTCCACAAATTACATACAAAAGAATTTATAAGTTTCTGCATAGCTAAATAACCCCCCCTCAAAGCTAATCTATTCATTTCCTTCCATACCGTCCAAAAAATACACAACGAAATGGAATTCCAGATCTTTTTCCTTTTTTTTCCCCACAAAAGGGCCCCTCCAACTAAATAACACCTATTTGACTGTCTCTGGGAACAGCTATTGAACCCCAAACAAAGCCAGGACGATATCCTAGAGGACCCTAACCACTATACAATGTAAAATAATGTGATTTACATTTTCCTCTTCACAACCACACAAAAAACAACAATTAGGGAGCTGTCACCCCTGTTTTTGAAGCCTATCCGAGGTGAGAATCTTTCTCCATGTGGCCTCCCATGCAAAAACAAAAGAAACCAACTTTGGTTGGGACCTTATCCACCAAAATGCACTTATTTAGGAAAGCAAAGGCATTGGGAGCAACCAGCAAAAAATAAGCGTCCTTAACCCCAAAAGTGCCATGACCCCCTCCTTTCCATAACACTGAGTCCTCTTCTGAAGATATCCTGAAGCCCCTCAGCATATTAAGCAAATCTCTTATCAAATCCAGCTCTCAATCATTAAAATCTCTAGAAAATCTGAGATTCCAACCTCCTTGACTAAGGCTTGAGTCCCACACTTCATTGACCGTTGCATCCCTATGGACCGTCAAGGCGAATAATTGGGGGAAGTTTTGGGGATAGCGCCGCATTGCCACACCAATGATCAGTCCAAAACTTGACTCTCGTCCCATTACCCACCTTAAACTCTATGTTATTCCAACACCAATTTGCCTCCGTCCAAACCCCCACGAGCTTCATTAGTCCTCTACCCAAAGCCCTTTTGGCCATACTTAACCTCGATCACCTTTTTCCAAAGATTTTCCTTTTCAAAGGCAAATCTCCATATCCATTTACCCAACAAGGCCTTGTTTAAGAGATCAGTCTTCCGTATGCCTAGACCACCCTTTTCCTTTTGAGTACACACCACCTCCCAATTGATTAAGTGGACTTTTCTTTCCAAGCTTCCCACTCCCTAAAGAAAGTCTCTTTGTAATTTTTCAAGCCTTTTTGCGACAATCTTGGGTATTCAAAAGAGGGACAATTGGTAAATAGGCATGCTGGTCAGTGTGCTCTTAATGAGGGTGATTCTATCGCCCTTAGAAATATATTGTCTTTTCCACAGGGCTAATCTTCTCCTCATTCTCTCTTCCACCCCATCCCACATAGACATAGCCTTGTGATGGGCTCCAAGGGGCAGCCCCAAGTAAACAATGGGCAGAGACCCCACTCTATACCCTAGCTCCACTGCCATTTCCTCAATCTCTTCTACCTCCCCAACATGAATTAATTTGTTTTTAGCTAGGTTTATTCTTAGGCCGGATGTTGCCTCAAACCAAGCCAAAACCCAATTTAAAGAGGTAAGATGCTCTTTTCTTACTTCGCAGAAAATGATTGTATAGTCAGCAAAAAGTAAATGGGAGACATTCATCTTCATCATCCCTTTCCCCCGAAGTCTACAACCTGAAATGAAGCCCCCATCAGTAGCCCTTCTTATTAGTGCACTTAGCACTTCCATACCCAAGACAAAAAGGTAAGGAGAAAGAGGATCTCCTTGACGCAGCCCCTTGGTGTTCGAGAAGAAACCTGCTGGCACCCCATTGACTAGGACAAAAAATTTGGCCGTTGAAATGCACCACCAAATCCACTCCATCCACCGAGACCCAAAGCCCATCTTATGCAAAACCTTCATGAGAAAATTCCAATTGATGCTATCATAGGCTTTTTCAATGTCCAATTTACAAATCAGCCATTTATCTTTACGTTTATGCCAGAAGTCAATCACCTCATTAATGATAAGCGAAACATCCAAAATTTGTTTGCCCCTTACAAAGACATTTTGATCCACATAAACCACCTTTCCTAAAACCTTCTTCAGCTTATTCGCCAGCACCTTGGCCAAAAGCTTGTACAGTCCCCCTAAAAGGCTGATGGGCTAGAAATCCCCAAGGTCCTCAGCACCACCTTTCTTTGGAATGAGAACCAGGAAAATGGTATTAAGAATTTTGGCAAAGGATCTTTGATCATAAAACTCCTTAAACAAATCCACAATCTCTTCATTCACAAACTCCCAGCAGGCTTGCCAAAAGGCCACTATGAACCCATCCGGGCTTGGAGCTTTATTCCCATTCATTTCCATCAAGGCAGAGTGGATTTCTTCCTTAATGAAAGACAACTCCAAAACTTCAGTTTCACGGAAATTTAGACATTGAAGGTGCAACCCCTCAATGTCAACTCTCCAGTCTGGCTCTTCTGAGAGCAATTGATGAAAAGCATTCACAATCCACTCCCTCACCTCCTGATCCTCAGTCATCCACACCCCGTTAATCTTAATTCTATCCGGGGAATTATTTCTTCGGTGGGCATTTTCCATCCGTTGAAAAAAGCCTGTATTCCTATCCCCTTCCTTTAACCACAACTTCCTTTGACAATTGTCTCCAATGGGTTTCTTCTAGTAAAACCCACTTTTTATAGGTTTCATTAGCTTCTTTTTTCAGCTATGTTTCTCCTTCTGAAAGGCTCTTTTCACTTTCCATCCCATCTCAGTACTCAACTTGTTGCAGAGCTAAGTTTTATTAACTTCCAGCCTTCTAAACACATCCCTATTCCAAACTTTGATTTTTTGCTTCATCTCCTTCAACTTAGAATGTGTAATTTATAGTTTGCATATATTTACTCATCATGTAGTAAAAATTTTAGCTGGCCAATTCCTTAAATATTTGTCTAAATAAAATAATATTTGAATATGCAGCTTAACATCAAGGTCATCGGGTTCAAATGCACTTTCTATTTTTGTTTTTAAAATAAGGAAATCATAGTAATTTTTATATAAGATCAAGTATCAGATATCTATATTGAAAAAGTAATAGTTTTAAAAACTATTTTAAAATTTTGAAATCTCAAATTTTAAAATTGTAAAAGTGAACACATCCAAATAGTCATTTAAGTTCATAATTATAATATTTCACATCGAATAGAGAAAAAAGTTTATGACACCATATATGTATACACTCCTCTTAATCTTTGCATTTTCAAACCGTGAAGGTCCTAAGTAGATGATATCTACACAATTGGATGTGAGTCGTATAATGGATGTTTGCCTATTTGACTCTACAATTTTGGAGGATATAGTGAGAGAGTTATGTTTGAATTGGGGTATGAGTGTTTATGATATCTCATGTCGAATAGAGGAAAATTTTTTCTAATATTATATATGTATGAGTTCATTTTAACCATGTAGTCACGTTTTAAAATCATGAAGGTCTATTTGGGCTCAAAGTGAACAATATTTACATGGTTGGGTGTAGACTCTTACAATAATTCTTTTTTTTTTTCTAAAAAATTATTAATTCAAACTATTTTACTTCTATTGAAACTTACATGCTCTATAATAAAGTTAAAAGACTCTATAAGTGAACGGTTAAGTATGTTTTGAGTTTGAATTTAAAACAAAGTAGTGATGTAATTGAAATGAATTTTAGTCATAATCAAGTTTAAAAATAAATAAATAAAAAGACAAGCAAAGGATGCTTGAAAGTAACAAAGAGATATTGAGAAAAATTTGGATCTAAAATAGGAAATTGTCGAGTGGACACTTAAACATCATCGTAATGGGCACTCATGTCTATAGAATGTTGCTTCAAAATTTTATAAATCTCTCTTTCTCTCTCTCACTCACTCACTCAATTTCATTTATCTCTCTTAATGTTTTAGTTATACATCTAGTCTTCATTGGTTTAAAATTTCATTAAAGGCCTTCTCTTTAATTTTCATTTGTTATTTTAATTCACTTCTATTAGCCCAAGGGTTCTCTTAATCAGGTTTTGATGATAATAAACTATGGTTAAGTGACTAATTGGTTTGAATGGTAAAGAATCTCAGGTATAAATTCGGAAATTCATCAAATGACCAAATGGATACAAGATCGAGACTTTCGGAAGACTTTTAATCATAGGAAACAAATGTAAGATGAATGCATGAGTGCACTTAGGGTTTTCATATCTTTTCATGCATATTTGAAAACTCGGTTTATTCTTTAAAATTACGATTTCATTAAAACCTGAGTTTTATCAAATGTACCTTAGGCAAAACGTTTCAAAATTGTCATATTAATTTACTTAAAGACCTTGCCTAAGTGTTAGAAAAGAAAAAAAAAGTGAAAAAGATATGTTTTCGGGGCCAAAAGGCTGAACCGGTTGAGCCTCTGGCCAACCGGCTCGACCGATTACCCTTGTCCAGTTGAGGAGTGTCAAAAACACTTTCTCTCATCCAGTAGCTTTCCCTTCCCGATTGAGGTTCCCCCATTCCCGGTCAACCTCCGGTCGAGGAGGCAACGGTAACTTGCCAAAGCATTAAATGCTCCAACGGCTAGTGAACCGGTCGACCCTCAACTCGACTAGTGGGAGGTTGCTTTTTGTTGTTCTTGGCTCCCGAGCTTAGAAACCTATAAATTGAGAACTCCATTTCATTTATGACATAGAGAACACTTGCAATCAATTGTCTACCTACTTGTTCTTGCCTTAAAATATCTCATTTCCTTCTTAGTGCATTAAATCCTCACTTACATATCTTTTAGTGCACCATTGTGAGTCATCCTAGCTTTGTTTTGTATTTGAGCTATCATTGAGCTAGGTTGAGGGATTCATTCTTGTAAAAACTGAGTGTTAAAGCCTTCAAGAGGTTTGAATCTTGAAGAGATTGTGTAAGAGCCCATTGGAGCCAGAATCCAAGTGTAAGAAGATTGGAAGCTTGGTTGAAGTTTCAAGTTAGTGGAACCCTCACTCGGTTAGGAGATCGAGGAGAGTGGACGTAGGCAAAGAAGTGCCGAACCACTATAAAATCCGAGTTTGAATTTTCTAACTCTATCTCTTTATTTTTTTTATTATACTGTGCTTGAATTTGTCGTGTAGAAAAAGTTTTTGAAAAACCCAATTCACCCCCTTCTTGAGTGTTTTCATATTTAAGCATAACTTTTATTTTCTCAATTGGTATCAGAGCAAGACCTATTGTTTAAGACTTAATCGTCTAAGAGGAAATGGTTGTTCCATCAAGCTCATCTCAAACTGAAAATTTTACAAAACATAGAGCTCCATTTTTTACAGGAACTGACTATCCCTATTGGAAAACTAGAATGACTTGGTATTTACAATCAACCGATTTAGACATATGGGACGTCATTGAAGATGACCCAACTTTTCCTACAAAACTAGTTGATGGAGTCTTGGTTCTAAAACCCAAGTAAGAATGGAATGAGCTTGCTAGAAGAAATTTTCAATTAAATGCTAAGATCGTTTTTACTTTGCAATGTGCTATAGATAGAAATCGATATGATAGAATATGTCAATGTAAATCGGCTAAATAAATTTGGAGATTGCTTCAAATAACTCATGAAGGAACAAATCAAGTGAAAAAGTAAAAAATAAATATACTTGTTCATAACTATGAATTGTTTTTTATGAAAGAAAATGAGACTATTGTTGAGATGATCACTAGGTTCACCGACATTGTCAATGGTCTTGAAGCATTGGGAAAGACCTACAAGGAATCCGAAAAGGTGATGAAGATATTGAGGTCACTCCCATCAAAGTGGCATACAAAGGTCACTGCAATTCAAGAAGCAAAAGATTGACCAAGTTACCTATGGAGGAGCTCATAAGGTCATTAATGACATATGAGATCAATTTGGCAAAGAAGCTACAAAAGGGTGAAGACAAAAATAAGAAGAGCATAGCTCTCAAAACTACAACTAAGGAAGAAGAAGATGTTGAAGAAGAAAAACCAAGTGAAGAAGATGATGATTTAGCCCTCATCATAAGAAAACTCAACAAATCCATGAGGGGTGAAAGGTTTAGAGGAAGAAAATTCACCTCTAGAAGAGACCTTTCTAAAAAGGAATTTTCATCTCATGGTGACAAGGAGAAATGGGAAGAGAAAAGAGATTTGTTGTGTTTCAAATGCAAAAAATCAGGACACATTAAATATGATCGTCCTCTCTACAAAAGTGCAGCCAAGAGAAGAATGAAGAAGGCAATGGTGGCTGCTTGGAGTGAAAGTGAAGAATCCTCTAAAGAAAAAAAGGAGAAAGAAGTGGCAAACATGTGCTTCATGAGAATAGATTAACTTGATAAGGTAAGCTCTAACTTTAGTGATGAAGATATGCATGATATTTTTGAAAAATTATAAGAGGATTTTGAAAAACTTAGTTTGAAAAATAATTCTCTTAAAAAGAAAATTCAAGAACTTGAAAAAGAATTTGAAGAAGTGAAAGAAAAATTTTCAATTGTTGAAATTTCTAAAACTCATCTTGAAAAATAAAATGAGATTTTGAGAAATGAAAATGAGATTTTGAAAAAGAAAAATGAATGGTTGACCTCCTCTCTTTTAATCTTCTCTAGTGGACAAAAATCTTTTGAAATGATTTTAGCTAGCCAAAAATGTGTTTTTGACAAACAAGGGCTAGGATTCAAATCTTCAAAAAATTGAAAGTATTTTAAAAACTACTTTGTAAAAGAATCCTCAAGTGCAAGTCCTTCTACCACTTGCAACTTTTGTGGAAGATGAGGACACATTAGTAGTACATGTCCCTTAAGAAATGATTCTCAAAAGAATTCAAATGCAGAAACTAAAAAGGTTTGGATTGAAAAATCCAAGGCCACTAACCCTCAAGGACCCAAAAAGATATGAGTACCTAAATCAACTTGAATTTTATTTTGTAGGGTTCAAAGAAGAATAAGTGGTTCTTAGATAGTGGATGCTCAAGACACATGATCGAGAATGAATCCAAGTTTGCTTTCCTTACAAAGAGAAAGTGAGGATATGTTACCTTTGGAGACAATGCAAAAGGAAGAAACATTGGTCAAGGCAACATTGGTAATGACACATCATTTCTTATTGAAAGTGTTTTATTAGTGGATGGTTTAAAACATAACCTTTTAAGCATTAGTCAACTTTGTGACAAAGGTTTTAAAGTGATTTTTGAAGCATCTCATTGCATCATCAAAGATATTCAAAATGATAAAACCATCTTCATGGACCATAGGTGTGATAATGCTTATGCTATAAATATTTCAAAATATGATGACCATGATAGATGTTTTTTCAAGCATGCATGATCAAAGTTGGTTGTGGCATAGGAAGTTGGGACATGCTAACATGGACCTCATTTCCCAACTCAACAAAGATGAACTTGTTAAAGGCCTTCCCAAAAGAAATTTTCAAAAAGACAAAGTTTGTTAAACTTGTCAAATGGGAAAGCAAATCAAAAACTCTTTCAAAAAAAAAAAAATTATTTCAACCTCTAGGCCTCTTGAGTTGTTGCATATGGATTTATTTGGTCCCTCTAGGACACCAAGTCTTGAAGAAAAATCTTATGCATATGCTATTGTGGATGACTTCTCTAGATACACATGGGTCTTGTTTTTAAGTCAAAAGAATGAAGCCTTTTATGAGTTTTCAAAGTTTTGCAATAAGATTTAAAATGAAAAAAGTTTTACAATTACTTGTATAAGAAGTGATCATGGGAGAAAATTTGAAAATATTGATTTTGAAGAATATTGCAATGAGCATGGTACTAGCCACAATTTTTTGGCTACTAGAACTCCTTAACAAAATGGGGTAGTTGAAAGGAAAAATAGAACTCTTCAAGAAATGGCTAGAACCATGCTAAATGAAAACAGTTTACCAAAATATTTTTGGGCCAAAGTGATTAACACTTTGTGTTATGTTTTAAATAGAATATTATTGAGGTTCATTCTTAAGAAAACTCCCTATGAGCTTTGGAAAAATAAGAAACCCAACATTAGTTATTTCAAAGTCTTTGGGTGTAAATGTTTTATATTAAACACCAAAGACAAACTTGGAAAATTTGATGTAAAATCAGATGTTGGAATTTTCCTTGATTACTCAACTTCAAGTAAAGCCTTTAGAGTTTTCAACAAAAGAACCATGGTTGTAGAGGAGTCCATCCATGTTATTTTTTATGAATCTAACAATTCTTTCCAAGAAAGAGAGAGTTTTGATGATGATTTAGGCTTGAAGACCTCCATGAGAAAATTTCAAATTGAAGATAGAAGGCAACAAGAAGAAATTGGAGAGGATCCCAAGAAAGAAGAATCACCATTGGCACTACCCCCTCCTCAACAAGTGCAAGGTGAATCAAGCCAAGACCTTCCTAAAGATTGAAAGTTTGTCATCAACCACCCACAAGATCAAATTATAGGTAACCCATCTAGTGGGGTAAAAACTAGATCATCTCTTAGAAATATTTGCAATAATCTTGCTTTTATTTCTCAAATTGGACCTAAAAATATAAATGATGCTCTAGTTGATGAAAATTGGATGATTGCTATGCAAGAAGAGTTAAATCAATTTGAAAGAAGTGAAGTGTAGGAATTAGTGCCAAGACCTTCAAATCAAAGTGTTATTGGAACTAGATGGGTCTTTAGAAATAAAATGGATAAAAATGACATAATTGTTAGAAATAAAACAAGATTGGTAGCCCAAGGTTTTAATCAAGAAGAAGGAATAGATTATGAAGAAACCTTTGCCCTCGTAGCTAGGTTGGAAGCCATTAGGATGCTACTTGCCTTTGCATGTTTTAAAGACTTTATTTTATATCAAGTGGATGTGAAAAGTGCTTTCTTAAATGGCTTTATAAATGAAGAAGTATATGTTGAAAACCACCTGGTTTTCAAAGTTTTAACTTTCCTAATCATGTTTTTAAACTTTAAAAGGCAATTTATGGTTTGAAACAAGCATTAAGAGCATGGTATGAAAGATTGAGCAAATTTCTTCTGAAAAAGAGTTTTAAAATGGGAAAAATTGACACAACTATTTTCATAAAGACCAAAGAAAATGACATACTCTTAGTTCAAATATATGTTAATGATATTATTTTTGGAGCTACTAATGTCTCTCTTTGTGAAGAATTTTCTAAGTGCATGCATAGTGAGTTTGAAATGAGCATGATGGGAGAACTCAACTTCTTCCTTGGACTTCAAATCAAGCAACTAAAGGAAGGGACCTTCATCAATCAAGCAAAATATATAAGAGATCTTCTCAAAAGGTTCAACATGGAAGAAGCCAAAACAATGAAGACTCCAATGAGCTCATCCATCAAGCTTGATAAGGATAAGAAAGGTAAATCCATTGACTCAACTATGTATAGAGGCATGATAGGTTCTTTGCTATATTTGACCGCTAGTAGACCCAACATCATGTATAGTGTATGCTTGTGTGCTAGATTTCAATCTTGTCATAAAGAATCTCACTTAAGTGTCATAAAACAAATTCTTAGATACTTGAAAAGGACAATGGACATAGGCTTATGGTATCCCAAAAGTGATAACTTTGAATTAATTGGATTCTCGGATGCTCATTTTGTCGGTTGTAAGATTGAAAGAAAAAACACTAGTGACACTTGTCATTTCTTAGGACACTCACTTGTTTCATGACATAGTAAAAAGAAAAATTCGATAGTTTTGTCAATGGTGGAAGCCGAATACATAGTAGCTGGTTTATGTTGTGCACAAATCATTTGAATGAAACAAACACTTAGTGATTTTAATTTGTCTTTTGAGCACGTTCCTATTAAATGTGATAACACTAGTACCATAAATATTTCAAAAAATCACGTGCAACACTCTAAGACTAAGCATATAGAGATTAGACATCATTTTCTTAGAGACTATGCACAAAAAGGTGACATTACACTTGATTTGTAAACATAAAAGATCAACTTGCCGATATATTTACAAAACCTCTAAGTGAAGAACAATTTGTTGATATTAGAAGACAACTAGGGGTGATTTCTTTATGATCTAATGATTGCTTAATGAATTTTTGATGAATATACCTTCTAATTGCATGAATTTCACGTCATATGTATCATATAGACATATACTTAGATAAAATGGTCAATTTTTTTATCAAAAATCAAAATTCTCTTGGTATTGGGCATAAAAAATTGGGGATTTCAATTGAAAAGGACAAGGAGAGGATCACGAGACGAGAAAACGCACAAAAAGAGAAAAGTCAGACTACGTTGACCAGGCGGTCGACCGGTTCGTTGGGGCTGGGAATTTAAAGAGCCTCTCGCACTTCGTTTTCTCCACTATTCTCCTCCATTTCTTTAGGGTTCTTCACAATTATGCTTCCAAAGACCAGTTTGGGCAAGATATTGGACCGATTGCAAGCCTTGGAGTGGATTTTGGGACGATTAGAGGCTAGGGCTTTGGATTTGAGACCTAGGGCTTTGGTTTTAGGATAGTTTCTCCTTCTTCAACGCGCGTCACAGCCGGTTATAACCCATTTCCACGCACCTAGGACCTTTGGTTGTACTCGTTTCTCTCTTTACCAGCTTCTTCTTCACTGTTTAGCTTCTTCTCATGACTCTTAGGAGAGAGACAACTACCTCCAGGGCACAGGGCAAGCGCCCTACTGAGCCGTCTCAGCCTGCTCAGATGAAGGCTCATCGAAAGGCGAGGTTTGACACGACTCTTTTTAGTTCAGTAGAGGATTGTCAGAGGTACAAGCAGATGTTCGCTTAGAGGAAAGTAATTTCCAGGGAGAAGTATCAATTTCTCCCAACTACAGCATTTTGGGTTTGAGGGACTTTTCGAACAGATGGGATGGCTGCCCGTAATGACTATTTCGGAGCCAATTTTTTCGACATTAGTGGAGCATTCTATTCGAGAGTGACATATGGACTTGGTGGACCAGTTATTTCCATTGTTAGAGGTGTTGAGATCCAGCTGGACCTAGAAAGCATTTGTCGTATTTTAGATATTCTTCCAATTGGACTCAGGATATATGAGTCCAAGGCTTGGCCCACTGTGTCGGGTTTCGAGCCTACAGAGGCCATTCAGAGGATGTGCGGCCTTGCAGACACCTAGGGGATGGGCAAACCATCGGCACATAACCTGACCATGATCAGCCGAATCCTTCACCACATGATCTGCTCCATCCTACTGCCACAAGGCGGGCACCGAGATGAGGTCTCCTATCTTGAGGCATTATTCGTGGACTCCATTCTAATGGGGAGACGATTCACGTGGGATATCTGATGATGATGCACATGATATCATGCTGCGAGAGCACGACCCATGTACTCCCCTATGGTCGCTTCCTCACTCGAGTATTCAAGGATGTCGGGGTCGATTTGAGTAGAGAGAGATTTCGAGGCCCCTAGTATTTATGATACATATCATGAGCAATCTTTGGAGTTGATGAAGTTTGAGAAATCCCTCAATGGCTCCTAGGTTAAGAGAGCAGAGCGACCACTAGCACAGGCCCGGGGATAGGGGCAGGTGCATCCTGGAGTAGAGGAGGAGGCCGAGATCCGAGAGATGGAGGGTGGGTTAGACCCTCAAAAAGGCTTTGAGCAGAAAGAACCCAAGCTTAACACCCCTTCACTCTAGTCTGGGGGTGTTCAGTTTTAGACCACATTCCCTGAGCCGATGATGTCTGAGTCGGCTTACACAACAGGACCATCTTCTCAGCCATCCTTCACCGATCCTCCTCACACTGAGACATCACCTTATCAGGCACCTCACTCTCCTGATCATGCACCTTGGATGGATTTATTTGTTCAGATCAGCTTACTTGGCACTTGCATGGAGGATCTTGCAGTAGTCAGTGATACTTGATTCTACTCCATGGAGGATCTCATGGATCAGTATCAGACTGGCTTCACTTCTTAATTTGAGTATTTGCAGTAGAGATTTGAGCGTATGAAGGATCGTATGGATCAGTATCAGACTGGCTTCACTTCTTAGTTTGAGTATCTGCAGTAGAGATTTGAGCGTATGGAGGATCGTATGGATCAGCAACAGGCTACATTTGATCATCTCTAGTAGAGGATTGAGCGTATTGAGAGTCACCAGGAAAGTCAGCATGAGAAAATGATGGCTTACCTCCGCTCCGTGTTTCCACCTCCACCTCCTCAACCTTGATTTCATCGAGACCTCCTTCGTTTCTTTTTTATGTTGCCAAAGGGGGCGAGACATCTAGGATCTATAAGACCTACATGACTTTACTATATATATATATATGATATGCTATTTTCATGATTTACATTGTTTCCTATTGAAAATTCACATGTCTTGATTATCTTGGTTTTACATTCATAAATTTTTATTGATTGATCCATGATTGGTTTGAGAGGGAGATTTTTTTCTTCTCTTAGATAACCAAGGTTTGTCATCATAAAAAATAGGGAGATTGTTAGCCCAAGGGTTCTCCTAATTGGTTTGAATGGTAAAGAATCTCAGGTATAAATTCGGAAATTCATCAAATGACCAAATGGATATAAGATCGAGACTTTCGGAAGACTTTTAATCATAGAAAATAAATGTAAGATGAATGCATGGGTGCACTTAGGGTTTTCATATCTTTTCATGCATATTTGAAAACTCAATTTATTCTTTAAAATTACGATTTCATTAAAACCCGAGTTTTATCAAATGTACCTTAGGCAAACGTTTCAAAATTGTCATATTAATTTATCTAAAGACCTTCCCTAAGTGTTAGAAAAGAAAAGAAGTGAAAAATATAGGTTTTCGGGGCCAAAAGGCTGAACCGGTCGAGACTCTGGCCAACCAGCTCAACCGATTGGGGAACTGGTTGACCAGTTGCCCTTTTCCAATCGAGGTCTAGTCAAGGAGTGTCAAAAACATTCTCTCTCATCCAGTAGCTTTCCCTTCCAGGTTGAGGTTCCCATCTTCTCGGTCGACCTCCGGTTGAGGTCCCATCAAGGCAACAATAACCTACCAAAACATTAAATGCTCCAACGGTTAGTGAACTGGTCAACCCCCGGCTCGACCGGTTGAGGCTGTTTTTTTCTGTTCTTGGCTCCCGAGCTTAGAAACCTATAAATTGAGAACTCCACTTCATTTATGACATAGAGAACACTTGCAATCAATTGTCTACCTACTTGTTTTTGCCTTAAAAGATCCCATTTCTGTCTTAGTGCATTAAATACTTACTTGCATATCTTTAGTGCACCCTTGTGAGTCATCCTAACTTTGTTTTGTATTTGAGCTATCATTGAGCTAGGTTCGAGAGATTCATTCTTGTAAAACCTGAGTGTTAAAGCCTTCAAAGAGGTTTGAATCTTGAAGAGATTGTGTAAGAGCCTATTGGAGCCGGAATCCAAGTGTAAGAAGATTGGAAGCTTGGTTGAAGCTTCAAGTTAGTGGAACCCTCACTCGTTTAGGAGATTGAGGAGAGTGGACGTAGGCAAGGAAGTGTCGAACCACTATAAAATCCGAGTTTGAATTTCTAAACTCTATCTCTTTATTTTTTATTAATTGTGCTTGAATTTGTTGTGTAGAAAAAGTTTTTGAAAAACCCAATTCACCCCCCTCTTGAGTGTTTTCTTATTTAAGCATAGCCTTTATTTTCTCAACTTCCCTTCTCATTCAAAATAAATGAGATATTTGATAAAATTTTAAGGGAATGAGGTGAAATTAACTTTTTTTTTCTTTTCTAACAAGTGTTTTTTTTTCAATATGACCATACTTAAAAATTATGGCTTGGAATAAAAAGAAAATAAACATATCTTTTCAATAAAACCTAAAATTAAAGATTTACCATTATTCTACACTATATTTGAAACTCTAAAAAGAAAATTTTCAAGTGAGGACTTAAATTTTTTTTTTATTGCAAAGAAAAAGTTGAAGATTCAAACCATAAAGTCTTCATATGTTTTTGGAGTGATTCACTAATGAGAGTATGAGATTGTTGTGTTGAAAATGTGAAACAAGTGTAAATAATGGTTAGTACATATTAGTCTCATGGGATTGAATGCATTTAGATTAGATTAATCTATATTACTAAATACTTTTTTTTTTTATATTTAGTGGATTGATTCAAAGATCCGTGGATCCGTGGAGGTTTCAATTGAAATTTTATAAGTGGTTTTTCATGTATATTTAATGTTTGTTCTAACGATGGATTATTTCTAACTAATATTTGATATATTCTTGGATACTATAAGACTAATTAATTTAATTGATTAATAAATGTAATTTAGGAAAATTGAGTATCAAGGTTATAAACTTGGTTAAAATTTGGGCTATTTATTGATTGCCTTTTAAATATTTATGCATTTATTATGATTTTTTAAAAAGCACTTTAAACTTTAAAAAATGAAAGTTTGAAAAAAATTTAGGAAATATTTTTAAAAATCTAAAAACTCACTTATACCATTACAAAATCACTTGTAGTGTTTGTTAAAAAAATACTTGATAGATAATTCTTTCAAAAACTCTTCTCGAGAAAACATTTATACTAAAAACATTTTGAATAAAAGCATTGTTAAACATACTCCTCGGTAATGTAAAGAAAAAAAAAAGTTATAGCATTAATTGTAGAGGAAATGATCCGGTTAAGACCTTTCTAATTAAGGCCCCAAAAAATGAAAAAGAAAGAAAATACTAGGAAAATAAAGAGAGAGAAAAATATGTTTTTTTTTTTTTTTGCAATTTTATTTATTTTTATCTAAAGATTTAGAAGAATTAACTACAAGAATATTAGGCAATTGAATTTTTATATAGCAGACATAAATAGGAGTTGGTGAAGATTAGGCCATGAATATTAAATGTAGCCCATTTCAATGATTCACAACAGAAAAATGCATCAGGCCAAAAGAAAAGCAGTGATTTGTGGGCATTATTGTTGGTATATAGAAGGGCCACACATGTGTATATCAAAATCTTCCTCATTTTTGCATAGAATGATGCATTTCAAAATTGAGAATCATGTGGAGTCGCTTTCACATTCAGAATCATCCTAGAGCCAGGTGAAATGTCCCTCAAGTGGAACATATATTAATCAATCTGAGATGGGGGCTTTCTTGTCCATGAATGCATGAACCTTGGTGCATGTCATTAACGTTTATTTTCTTTTTCTTTTTTATTTTTTATTTTTTATTAGGAAATGTGAAGAAAAGTTATAATATATATATAATGGAATTTGGTGAAGATGATAAGAAAGAGTCTTCGAGGGTATTTGATAAAACTTAATATTTATTATTTAATAATTTAAATTAATTTTAAGTTAAAACTATACTTAAATTATTTACTTAAAACTTATTATTTAATTTTTACTTTAAGTATTAAGGTTATTTAATAAAATTAATTTATAATTTATCCTAAATCTTCAAATTAACATATTTATCTTTATAAGTTATAATTAAAGTAAATGAGGTCGAATAATAATGAAGGTTATGGAGTAGTAAAAGAGATCATAAAGTAATTAGGACAAATGAGGTAAAAAGGTAAAATGAAGATATGAACTTAAAAAAATAAGATTAATTATTTTTTATTTTAAATCACACCATTAAATAGCATACTTAATTTACTTAATGACTTAAATTAAGTTATTAAATTACTTTAAGTTATTAAGTTGGTTTATCAAACACCTACATAAATCCTTACTTTATATTTGTTTTTGTAAGAAACACCTCAATAAATATTGTCAATCATGAGGAGAAAATATTATAAAATAAATTTTTATGAAAATGTGATAAATAAAGATGTGAAATAAAATGAAAGACACAAAATAAAGCAGGATTCTCTTGTTCGTCAATATATGGCAAGTCACCATTCCTATGAAAAGTTTTTACCCATAAGGAGCATATGACCATCATTTTTTAATTTGAATTTGAAGGAAGAAAAAGACATTTCGATTTTATCGGATCCTATGTTGGATGAATTTTTCTACTTTACCAAGCACATTTTAAGGATTTAAGAAATAAAATCCTTCCAAGTGTTTGGTGATAAAAGGTTATAATGGGTTGGTGGAGAAAAATAATTAATTGAAAACATGCATGGTTCTAACTTGCATTGAAAAGCATCAATTAATGTCTCATTTGATTTCAATTATTGTTAACTAAGCCCCCGCAAAAAGTTTGTCTCCTTTAATTGTTCAACGTGGAAGCATATATATATATTTTTTCATTTCTTTTGGGCATAAGCACAAGTTGCACAATTAAATAATTAACAGAATCTTCTTTTAAAAGAAAATAAAAGACAACATTTCATAAATTAAACATTTAATTCTCTCTCTCTCTCTCTCTCTCTCTCTCTCTCCATGTTCCTTTGTCAAGGTTGAAATCATCACTAATAACAAACCCTAGTAAATCCAACCATGTGCCTCATAGAAAATTAAAAAAGAAATAAAGCATAAGAATATGAGAAATGCATGGAGAATCCAGAATTCAAAGGCAGGATTAATAATACAAGAAACTTATAATAGGACGTGGAAATTTGAAACTAATTTTATCATCATCAATAGGAGAAAGGTGACAAGCTAGTCCCAGACGCTTCATGGCTTTTAATTTTCTCAGGATCAAGCTTTGATATGTAGGT
>JBAPGN010000427.1:0-27999 GCA_037355405.1 Vitis amurensis | reverse complement strand
TGAAACATCCAGCCATATGTTGCCCCAAAAAAATTTAAAAGGTCCAAAGAAGTAGGAGAATTGGGAGGGTACGAAGAATGTGAGGATTCCTCACATTCTCGTTACACTTGTGAATTTTAGTATTTTTTGCATTTCGATTTTTCCGGATATCATTTGACCACCTTCTAAGTGTTAACAAACCTATTTTTAAACAACATCCAAGCCATATGATGTCCCAAAAAATTTAAAAACCCAAAGAACGTGTTAGATTTGGCAGACGGGTACGAACAATGTGGGGATTCCTCCCATTGTTCGTACACTTATGGATTTTTTAGTATTTTTGTATTTTGATTTTTTCGGTTATCATTTGACCACCTTCTAAATGTAACGAACCTATTTAAACAACATCCAAGCCATATGATGCCCCAAAAAATTTTTAAAAGTCCAAAGAAGTGGAGAATTGGGAGGGTACGAACAATGTGAGGATTCCTCACATTCTTCGTACCCATGTGAATTTCCCAGTATTTTTGCATTTCGATTTTTCCGGATATCATTTGACCACCTTGTAAGTGTAATGAACCTATTTAAACAACATCCAAGCCATATGATGCCCCAAAAAATTTTAAAAAGTCCAAAGAAGTGGAGAATTCGGAGGGTACGAAGAATGTGAGGATTTCTCACATTCTTCGTACACATGTGAATTTTTTAGTATTTTTGCATTTCAATTTTTTCGGATATCATTTGACCACCTTCTAAGTATAACGAACCTATTTAAACAACTTCGAAGCCATATGATATCCCAAAAAATTTTAAAAACTCTAAAGAAGTGGAGATTTGGGAGGGTACGAAGAATGTGAGGATTCCTACATCTTCGTACCACTTCGTGCAATTTTTTTATATTTTGTATTTCGATTTTTTCGGATATCATTTGACCACCTTCTAAGTGTAATGAACCTATTTAAACAACATCCAAGCCATATGATACCCCAAAAAATTTTAAAAAGTCCAAAGAAGTGTAGAATTGGGAGGGTACGAAGAATGTGTGGAATCCTCACATTCTTCGTACCGTTCTGAATATTTTAGTATTTTTACATTTCGATTTTTCCGGATATCATTTCACCACCTTCTAAGTGTCACGAACCTATTTAAAAAACATCCAAGCGATATGATGCCCCAAAAAATTTTAAAAAGTCCAAAGAAGTGGAGAATTCGGAGGGTACGAAGAATGCGAGGATCCCTCACATTCTTCGTACACTTGTGAATTTTTTAGTATTTTTTCATTTCGATTTTTTCGGATATCATTTCACCACCTTCTAAGTATAACGAACCTATTTAAACAACTTCGAAGCCATTTGATATCCCAAAAAATTTTAAAAACTCTAAAGAAGTGGAGATTTGGGAGGGTACGAACAATGTGAGGATTCCTCACATTCTTCGTACCCTTTGTGAATTTTTTAGTATTTTTGCATTTCGATTTTTCCCGATAATCATTTTTACACCTTCTAAGTGTCACGAACCATTTAAAAAAACATCGAAGCCATATGATTCCCCAAAAAATTTTAAAAAGTCCAAAGAAGTGGAGAATTGGGAGGGTACGAGAATGTGGAGCGATCTCACATCTTCGCTTACACTTGTGAATTTTTTAGTAATTTTTGCAATTTCGATTTTTCCGGATATCAGTTGACCACCTTCTTAAGTGTAAACAAACCTATTAAACAACATCCAAGCCCATATGATGTCCCAAAAAATTTAAAAACTCCAAAGAACTGGAATTTGGTGAAGGGTGTACGAACAATGTGGCGGATCTCTTCCCATTGTTCGTTTACACTTATGGATTTTTAGTAATTTTGTATTTTGATTTTTTTCGGGTTATCATTTGCACCACCTTCTAAATGAACTGAACCTATTTAAACAACATCCAAGCCATAATGATGCCCAAAATGTTTTAAAAGTCCAAAGAAGTGGAGATTGGGAGGGTACGAAACAATCTGCAGGATTCCTTCACATTCTTCGTACCCATTGTAATTTCCCAGTATTTTTGCATGTCGATTTTTCCGATATCATTTGGACCACCTTGTAAGTGGAATTGAACCTATTTAAAAACAAACATCCAAGCCATATGATGCCCCAAAAAATATTCAAAAAGTCCAAGAAGTGGAGAATTCGAGGGTACGAAGAATTTGAGGATTCCTCACATCTTCGTACAACATCGTGAATTTTTAGTATATTTTTGCATTTCAATTTTTCGGATATCATTTGACCACCATCTAAGTATAACGAACCTATTTAAACAACTTCGAAGCCATATGATATCCCAAAAAATTTAAAAAACTCTAAGAGTGGAGATTTGGTGAGGGTACGAAGAATGTGAGATTTCCTCCACATCTTCGTACACTTGTGAATTTTTGAGTTTATTTTTGTTATTCGAATTTTTTCGGATTATTCATTTGACACCTTCTAAGTGTAATGAAACCTTATTTAAACAACCATCCAAGCCATATATGCCCCAAAAATTTTAAAAGTCAAAGAAGTGTAGAATGGGAGGGTACAAGAATTGTGTGGAATCCTCACATTCTTCGTACCGTTCTGAATATTTTAGTATTTTTTACATTTCGATTTCTCCGGATATCATTTTCACCACCTTTAAGTGTCACGAAACCTATCTTAAAAAACATCCAAGCGAATATGATGCCCCAAAAAATTTTTAAAAAAGTCCTAAAGGAAGTGGAGAATTCGGAGGGTACGAAGAATGCGAGATCCCTCACATTCTTCGTACACTTTGTTGAATTTTTAGTATTTTTCATTTTCGATTTTTTCGGGATACATTTCACCACCTTCTAAGTATAACGAACCTATTTAAACAACTTCGAAGCCATTTGATGATCCCAAAAAAATTTTAAAAACTCTAAAGACAGAAGTTGAGATTGGCGAGGGTACGCAACAATGTAGAGGATTCCTCACATTCTTCTTACCCTTGTGAATTTTTATATTTTGCATTTCGAATTTTTCCTGATATCCAATTTTACCACCTTCTAAGTGTCACGAAGCCTATTTAAAAAAACATCGAAGCCATATTATGCCCGAAAAATTTTATAAAAAGTCCAAAAGGGAAGTGGAGGAATTGGGAGGGTACGGAAGAATGTGAGGATTCCTTCACAATCTTCGTAAATTGTGAATTTTTAGTATTTTTTGCAATTTCGATTTTTTGGATATATTTGACCACTTTCTAAATGTAAGGAAAACCTATTTAAACAACATCCATGGCCATATGATGCCCCAAAAAAATTTTAAAAAGTCCAAAAATAGAAGTGGAGAATTGGGAGGGTACGAAGAATGTTGAGGATTCCTCACATTCTTCTACACTTTGTGAATTTTTTGGTATTTTTGCATTTCGATTTTCCGGATATCATTTGACCACCTTCTAAGTGTAACGAACCTATTTAAACAACATCCAAGCCATATGATGCCCCAAAAATTTTAAAAAGTCCAAAGAAGTGGAGAATTGGGAGAGGTACGAAGAATGTGAGATTCCTCACATTCTTCGTACCCTTGTGAATTTTTTAGTATTTTTGCATTTCGATTTTTCCGGATATCATTTGACCACCTTCTAGTGTAACGAACCTATTTAAACAACATCCAGAAGCCATATGATGCCCCAAAAATTTTAAAAAGTCCAAAGAAGTGGAGAATTGGGAGGGTACGAAGAATGTGCAGGATTGCCTCACATCTTCGTTACACTTGTGAATTTTTGGGTATTTTTGCATTTTCGATTTTTCCGGATATCATTTTGACACCTTCTAAGTGTAACGAACTATTTAAACAACATTCATGCCATATGATTGCCCCAAAAAATTTAAAAAGTCAAAGAAGTGGAGGAATTTGGAGGGGTCGAAGAATGTGAGATTGCTCCCCACATTCTTCGTACACTTATAATTTATGGTATTTATTGCCATTTCGATTTTTCCGGATATCATTTGGACCACCTTCTAAGTGTAACGAACCTATTTAAACAAGCATCCAAGCCATATATGTCCCAAAAATTTTAAAAACTCCAAAGAAGTGGGAGATTTGGGAGGGTTACGAAGAACGTGGAGGATTCCTCAATTCTTCGTACACTTGTGAATTTTTGGTATTTTGCATGTTCGATTTTTCAGATATCATTTGACCACCCTATCTAAGTGTAACCGAACCTTTAAACAACATCAAGCCATATGATGCCCAAAAAATTTTAAAAAGGCCTAAGAAGGAGTGGAGAATTCGGAGCGGTAGAAGAAGGTGAGGATTCCTCACAATCTTCGTATAATGTGAATTTTTTAGTATTTTGCATTTCGATTTTTCCGGATATCATTTGACCACCTTCTAAGTGTAACGAACCTATTTAAACAACATCCAGACATATGATGCCCAAAAAATTTTAAAAAAGTCCAAGAAGTGGAGATTTGGGAGGGTACGAAAAATGTGAGGATTCTCACATTCTTCGTACCCTTGTGAATTTTTAGTATTTTTGCATTTCGATTTTTCGGATATCATTGACCACCTTTCTAAGTGTAACGAACCTATTTAAACAACATCCAAGCCATATGATGCCCCAAAAAATTTAAAAAGTCCAAAGAAGTGGAGAATTGGGGAGGGTACGAAGAATGTGAGGATTCTCACATTCTTCTACACTTGTGAATTTTTTGGTATTTTTGCATTTTCGATTTTTTCCGGATATCATTTGACCACCTTCTAAGTGTAACGAACCTATTTAAACAACATCCAAGCCATATGATGCCCCAAAAATTTTAAAAAGTCCAAAGAAGTGGAGAATTGGGAGGGTACGAAGAATGTGAGGATTCCTCACATTCTTCGTACACTTGTGAATTTTTTAGTATTTTTGCATTTCGATTTTTCCGGATATCATTTGACCACCTTCTAAGTGTAACGAACCTATTTAAACAACATCCAAGCCATATGATGCCCCAAAAAAATTTTAAAAAGTCCAAAGAAGTGGAGAATTGGGAGGGTACGAAGAATGTGAGGATTCCTCACATTCTTCGTACACGTTGTGAATTTTTTGGTATTTTTGCATTTTCGATTTTTTCCGGATATCATTTGACCACCTTCTAAGTGTAACGAACCTATTTAAACAACATCCAAGCCATATGATGCCCCAAAAAATTTTAAAAAGTCCAAAGAAGTGGAGAATTGGGAGGGTACGAAGAATGTGAGGAATCCTCACATTCTTCGTACCTTGTGAATTTTTTGGTATTTTTGCATTTCGATTTTTTCCGGATATCATTTGACCACCTTCTAAGTGTAACGAACCTATTTAAACAACATCCAAGCCATATGATGCCCAAAAAAATTTTAAAAAGTCCAAGAAGTGGAGAATTGGGAGGGTACGAAAGAATGTGAGGATCCTCACATTCTTCGTACACTTGTGAATTTTTTGGTATTTTTGCATTTCGATTTTTCCGGATATCATTTGACCACCTTCTAAGTGTAACGAACCTATTTAAACAACATCCAAGCCATATGATGTCCCAAAAAATTTTAAAAAGTCCAAAGAAGTGGAGATTTGGGAGGGTACGAACAATGTGAGGATTCCTCACATTCTTCGTACACTTGTGAATTTTTTAGTATTTTTGCATTTCGATTTTTCCGGATATCATTTGACCACCTTCTAAGTGTAACGAACCTATTTAAACAACATCCAAGCCATATGATGCCCCAAAAAATTTTAAAAAGTCCAAAGAAGTGGAGAATTGGGAGGGTACGAAGAATGTGAGGATTCCTCACATTCTTCGTACACTTGTGAATTTTTTGGTATTTTGCATTTCGATTTTTCCGGATATCATTTGACTACCTTCTAAGTGTAACGAACCTATTTAAACAACATCCATGCCATATGATGCCCCAAAAAATTTTAAAAAGTCCTAAAGAAGTGGAGAATTGGGAGGGTACGAAGAATGTGAGGATTCTCACATTCTTCGTATCCTTGTGAATTTTTTAGTATTTTTGCATTTCGATTTTTCCGGATATCATTTGACCACCTTCTAAGTGTAACGAACCTATTTAAACAACATCCAAGCCATATGATGCCCCAAAAAAATTTTAAAAAGTCCAAAGAAGTGGAGAATTGGGAGGGTACGAAGAATGTGAGGAATTCCTCACATTCCTTCGTACCCTTGTGAATTTTTTAGTATTTTTGCAATTCGATTTTTCCGGATATCATTTGACCACCTTCTAAGTGTAACGAACCTATTTAAACAACATCCAAGCCATATGATGTCCCAAAAAAGTTTAAAAACTCCAAAGAAGTGGAGATTGGGAGGGTACGAAGAATGTGAGGATTCCTCACATTCTTCGTACCCTTGTGAATTTTTTAGTATTTTTGGATTTCGATTTTTCCGGATATCATTTGACCACCTTCTAAGTGTAACGAACCTATTTAAACAACATCCAAGCCATATGATGCCCCAAAAAATTTTAAAAAGTCCAAAGAAGTGGAGAATTGGGAGGGTACGAAGAATGTGAGGATTCCTCACATTCTTCGTACACTTGTGAATTTTTTAGTATTTTTGCATTTCGATTTTTCGGATATCATTTGACCACCTTCTAAGTGTAACGAACCTATTTAAACAACATCCAAGCCATATGATGCCCCAAAAAATTTTAAAAAGTCCAAAGAAGTGGAGAATTGGGAGGGTACGAAGAATGTGAGGAATCCTCACATTCTTCGTACCCTTGTGAATTTTTTAGTATTTTTGCATTTCGATTTTTCCGGATATCATTTGACCACCTTCTAAGTGTAACGAACCTATTTAAACAACATCCAAGCCATATGATGCCCAAAAAATTTTAAAAAGACCAAAGAATGGAGATTGGGAGGGTACGAAAATGTGAGGATCCTCACATTCTTCGTACACTTGTGAATTTTTTAGTATTTTTGCATTTCGATTTTTTCCGGATATCATTTGACCACCTTCTAAGTGTAACGAACCTATTTAAACAACATCCAACATATGATCCCCAAAAAATTTTAAAAAGTCCTAAAGAAGAGGAGAATTTGGGAGGGTGCGAACAATGTGAGGATTCCTCACATTCTTCGTACCCTTGTGAATTTTTAGTATTTTTGCATTTCGATTTTTCCGGATATCATTTGACCACCTTCTAAGTGTAACGAACCTATTTAAACAACATCCAAGCCATATGATGCCCCAAAAAAATTTAAACAGTCCAAAGAAGTGGAGAATTGGGAGGGTACGAAGAATGTGAGGATTCCTCACATTCTTCGTACAATTGTGAATTTTTTGGTATTTTTGCATTTCGATTTTTCCGGATATCATTTGACCACCTTCTAAGTGTAACGAACCTATTTAAACAACATCCAACCCATATGATGCCCCAAAAAATTTTAAAAAGTCCTAAGAAGTGGAGAATTGGGAGGGTACGAAGAATGTGAGGATTCCTCACATTCTTCGTATCCTTGTGAATTTTTTAGTATTTTTGCATTTCGATTTTTTCGGATATCATTTGACCACTTTCTGAGTGTAACGAACCTATTTAAACAACATCCATGCCATATGATGTCCCAAAAAATTTTAAAAAGTCGAAAGAAGTGGAGAATTGGGAGGGTACCAAGAATGTGAGGATTACTCACATTCTTCGTACACTTGTGAATTTTTTGGTATTTTTGCATTTCGATTTTTCCGGATATCATTTGACCACCTTCTAAGTGTAACGAACCTATTTAAACAACATCCAAACCATATGATGTCCCAAAAAATTTAGAAACTCCAAAGAAGTGGAGATTTGGGAGGGTACGAACAATGTGAGGATTCCTCACATTCTTCGTACCCTTGTGAATTTTTTAGTATTTTTGGATTTCGATATTTCCGGATATCATTTGACCAACTTCTAAGTGTAACAAACCTATTTAAACAACATCCAAGCCATATGATGCCCCAAAAAAATTTAACAAGTCCAAAGAAGTGGAGAATTGGGAGGGTACGAAGAATGTGAGGAATCCTCACATTCTTCGTACCCTTGTGAATTTTTTAGTATTTTTGCATTTCGATTTTTCCGGATATCATTTGACCACCTTCTAAGTGTAACGAACCTATTTAAACAACATCCAAGCCATATGATGCCCCAAAAAATTTTAAAAAGTCCTAAGAAGTGGAGAATTGGGAGGGTACGAAGAATGTGAGGATTCCTCACATTCTTCGTACCCTTGTGAATTTTTTTGTATTTTTGGATTTCGATTTTTTCGGAAATTATTTCACCACCTTGTAAGTGTAACGAACCTATTTAAACAACATCCAAGCCATATGATGTCCCAAAAAAGTTTAAAAATTCCAAAGAAGTGGAGAATTGGGAGGGTACGAACAGTGTGAGGAATCCTCACATTCTTCGTACCCTTCTGAATTTTTTAGTATTTTTGGATTTTGATTTTTCCGGATATCATTTGACTACCTTCTAAGTGTAACGAACCTATTTGAACAACATCCAAGCCATATGATGCCCCAAAAAAATTTAAAAAGTCCTAAGAAGTGGAGAATTGGGAGGGTACGAAGAATGTGAGGATTCCTCACATTCTTCGTACCCTTGTGAATTTTTTTAGTATTTTTGCATTTCGATTTTTCCGGATATCATTGGACCACCTTCTAAGTGTAACAAACCTATTTAAACAACATCCAAGCCATATGATGCCCCAAAAAAGTTTAAAAAGTCCAAAGAAGTGGAGAATTGGGAGGGTACGAAGAATGTGAGGATTCCTCACATTCTTCGTACACTTGTCAATTTTTTGGTATTTTTGAATTTCGATTTTTCCGGATATCATTTGACCACCTTCTAAGTGTAACGAACCTATTTAAACAACATCCAAGCCATATGATGTCCCAAAAAATTTTAAAAACTCCAAAGAAGTGGAGAATTGGGAGGGTACGAAGAATGTGAGGATTCCTCACATTCTTCCTACACTTGTGAATTTCTTGGTATTTTTGCATTTCGATTTTTCCGGATATCATTTGACCACCTTCTTAGTGTCTCGAACCTATTTAAACAACATCCAAGCCATATGATGCCCCAAAAAATTTTAAAAAGTCCAAAGAAGTGGAGATTTGGGAGGGTACGAACAATGTGAGTGATTACTACTCAAAAAGTACTATTTGAGAGCTTATAATTGACTCTTTTAAACACTTTTGAGTAGTAGTTTTTTATTTTTAACCCAATTAACATATTAAGGACCCTTTCAATCAATTCTAAATCAAATTGTGTGAAGTTTTGGTGTTTTGATAGCTTTTTGATCACCAAAGCAATCCAAGAATGAGGAAGAGCTGTATATAGTTCATGGAAAAGCTTTTGGATGCTCAAATTCACAAAGAACCAAGCTTTGGAGCTCCATAGCCCTTTGCCAAAGTCGTTCAAAGTATGCAAGGAAAGAACAACGGAGAGAGGAAAAACAGAGTGAAGAAAACAGAGGACAGCAGCTGCAGTCTTCTTTCGCCCTTTTGGAGCACTTTCCGAAGTCTATTTTCTACATGCTATATTCCATTTCAAAGATCAGGAAGTCAAGAATCCAATGCTTCAAACGGTATGCAATTCGGAGTTGAAATGAAGGAGTTACAGCCATTACAAGCCGATCACTCCAAGCTAAAGGAAGAATTTTGCACAGCGTTGCGAAATCACCCTTTTGTTGTGAAATGATTTCGCAGCCTTTTTGCACAGTGCTGTGGATTTCCTCCTGAAGTTTCCCAATAATTGTGACATGTTGGAAGCCGAACACCGCAAACTGAAAGACCACTTCGTAGCGCTGCGAAATCAGTCGTTTGCTGCGAAGTGATTTCGCAGCCCTTTTTGTGCATCTGCGAAATCTCGCAGACCTCGTTTTCACCTGCGAAATGGTCCTTAGTGCTTCTCGATATTTGCGACCGACACTTTGAGATATTTTTCTTCAGATTTTTGTTGTCTAAATCTCCATTTTCTCCTTGTAACCCACCAATTATAGGATTCCTTAGTTATTAAGTTTGGAAAAGGGGTGAATAACCTCAGATATTTTGTTTTGCAATTTTCTTTATATATAGCTCTCGGGAGCTTGTTCTCAGATCATCATGTAATCATGTGATTACTACCAAAAAGTGCTATTTTGTAGACCTAATTATAATGGTTTTAAGCACCTTTGAGTAGTAATCATATTCATTTAACCCAATTAATTCATTAAGGTCCTTAGTAATTGGTTTTAACCATTTTGTGGCAAGTTTACATGTTTTTATCAGCTTATGAATCAATTCAAGCATGCCAAATGATGGAGGAGCTACTTGGACAAGTTAAGGCAAAGCTTTTGGAAGCTCAAATTCATGAAGAACCAAGCTTTGGAGCTCCATAGCCCTTTGCCAAAGTCGTTTAAAGTATGCAAGGAAAGAACAATGGAGAAGAGGAAAACAGAGGACAGCAGCTGCAGTCTTCTTTCGCACTTTTGGAGCACTTCCCGAAGTCCATTTTCTACATGCTATATACCATTTCAAAGCTTAGGAAGTCAAGAATCCAACTCTTCAAACGGTGTGCGATTCAGAGTTGAAACGAAGGAGTTACAGCCATTGCAAGCAGATCACTCCAAGCTGAAGGAAGATTTTTGCATGGCTGCGAAATCAGCCTTTTGCTGCGAGAATTTCGCAGCCTTTTGTACAGTGCACGGGTGTTCTCCTGAAGCTTCCCGATAGTTTCGACCGACACTTTTGGATATTTTTCTTCAGATATTTTTGTATAAATTTCCATTCTTCTCCTTGTAATCCACCAACCATAAGATTTCTTAGCTAGGAAGGTTGGAAAAACTTCTCTATATATATTCCTTTGCATCCACTGTAAATAGATGTAACATCGATCAATATATAGATAGATCATATATAGAATCAACGAATAGAGCACTTGCTCTGTTTTTCATATATATTTTTGGTTTTCTCTTTCTTTTTCTTTCTAGCTAACCAAACTCTGAGGATTTTTCCTCAGAGGATGAGAGGCTAGGCTCTTTGTCTCTTGGAGTGAGGAAAGCCGGGTAAGTTTCCACATGCATAAATTGGAAGTTTTGTTGTTTAGTTTTTAATGAAGAGAAAGTGTGACCCGTTAATGGTTTTTATCTTTTTAGTTAACTTAAAACGCCTTTAAATCACCTGGGCCAACACTTGGTAAGGCAAGTGATCTCCGTCCATGGAGATTCACTAGTTTATCTCTTGTGAGCTTTTGGGAGGTGGTTTGAAGGTAGGATTTTCTAGAATAGCCAACACTTGGTAAGCTTTTGGACTCCAAGGAGACATCCATTAGTTATCTCTTGCGAGCTTTTGAAGGGTAATCCAAGGTTAAAGATCACCTTGAATGGCAAGTGCTAGGTGAGAGGTATGAGCCATTGCAAGGTGCATCAGTGAGAGGGATTTAGAGTTTGAACCCATTAATGGGAAGCATCTGTACAACACCGATTGGAGAAGGAACTATATGTTAATTCTCTAATGCGAGGAAAAGAAACAAGTGACCGGAACTCCCTTTTTGTATGAGGAATCTGAGCCTAGTGATCTGAAACTCCAAGAAACACTTTTCTTCGTAAGTAAAATCAGTTACTATTTTTGATTAGTTTAAAACCAAACCCTTTTTCATTCAAACATCTTTATGCTTTCTTTTAAAGCTAACCTTGAAATGAAAAAGCATCAATTCAGCTTTGAATTAATATCATTTGTGAAGTGAAAACCCATCCCAGTGAACGATCCTAGAACCACTATGCTATAGTAGCTTGGCTACTTTAGTAATAGTATTTAAGGTATAAATTTTGTTGATACGCCTTTAAAGCTAAGCTACCATGAGTCGAATCAAATGGCGCCGTTGCCGGGGATGGTGCCACTTTACAGTGATATGACATTTTCAGAGTACTTGTGATCTTCATCACAAGTTTGGTGACTTTTCTTTTCCTTTTACTAACTCTTTTTATTTGTTTCTTTTTCTTTGTTCATATTTTAGTATACCTTTTATTTAGTTTTTAGTTTACCTTAAGTTTTTTTTTTTGAATTGTTTTTTCTTTTGTTTTCTTTTGTTTTCTCTGTTTTTAATTCACAAATTGCTAGTTGTGCATGCCATATTGAATACGAGATAGCAGAGGAAGTCATGAACTTCATGAGTTATGTGGCTGAAGTTTCAAGAGGATGGGATGAACCAAATGCTCGAGATATGGGAATAATGACGTCTCAACCTAATGCTAAGGGTGAGATGTATATTTTGAATGACGGCATAGACATGAAGGTAAAGATTGCAGCTATGGCAAGGAGATTGGAAGAGCTAGAAATGAAGAAGATGCAAGAAGTGCAAGCCATCTCTCAGACACCATTGCAAGCTATGCCTTGTGCCATTTGTCTATCTTATGAGCACTTGGTGGATGAGTGTCCTACCATTCCAGCCGTGAGGGAAATGTTTGGTGATTGCAACACCTACAATTCCAATTGGAGGGACCATCCAAATTTCTCTTGGAAACCACAGCCACCTCAGTATCAGCAACCTGCTTAAGCACCACAGCAAGCCTCAAACCTTGATCAAGCTATGGTGAATCTTAGCAAGGTCGTGGGAGACTTTGTTGGAGCTCAAAAATCCATCAATGCTCATCTCAGTCAAAGAATTGATAGTGTAGAGAGTTCATTGAATAAAAGGATGGATGAAGTGCAAAATGATCTATCTCAGAAGATAGATAATCTCCAAGATTCAATCTCAAGGTTTGCCAACCTCAACACAGTGCAAGAAAAAGAAAACTCTCCTTCTCAACCTTATCAAAATTCCATGAGTATCCATGAAATGGAGGCTAAGGAGGGAGAATCTTCACAAAAGAGGGAAGTCAAAGAAGTGATCACTCTGAGGAGTGGTCAAGCGGTTGATTTGCCCACATCCAAGCGAGAGCATAAGGTAGAAAGTGAAACAGAGAAAGAAAAGAGAGAGGAAATCAAAGGAAAGAAAAAAGGGAAAAGTACAGAGAAAGATGGCTATGATGTTAATATAGAAGGAGAACCACAGAGGATAGTCATCAAGGAATAAATGATGAAGAAATACATGCCTCCACTTTTCCTCCAAGCTTTGTATGGAAAAATCATACAAACCAAGTCTCAAGTGAGGGATGCAAACTTCATATGGGATCCGGGCAAGCTAAATCAGGATCAAATTTTTTGATGGACTTAGTCTTTTTGAAGACTAGCTAGTCCATATCTTTTTGTTTTATTTATTACTTGTTTTAATTTTGATTTCAATGCTTTAAATTTGATTTCAATGCTTTAATTCTAATTTGTTTTTATGTAATATAGGTTTTTGGATGATCAAAATCAAGAGGAATGTGAAAAAAGGTGAAAGAAGGAAGTTAGGAATTAAGAGGAGCTTAAAAAGCAAGGAAAGAGCATGTTCTGCAAACTTTCGCAACAAAAGTGCTCCCGTTGCGAAAATCACTTCCCGCTGCGAAATCGTTTCGCAGTCGCCCATCCTTCTCTGCGAAAATTTTCGCAGCTGCGAAGAGGCCCCTTGGCACACGAGTGCCATTTCGCAAGCCCATACACCCGTTTCGCAACTGCGAAATGGCTGCGAAACCTCCACACCTTGAAATCCTCCATTTCACAGCCGAGGAGCCATTTTGAAGGGTGTTTCGCAGCTGCGAAACCACCCTTTGGCACACGAGTGCCATTTCGCAGCCCCATACACTCATTTCGCAGCTGCAAAATGGTTGCGAAATCTCCACACCTTAAAATCCTTCAGCGCACACACCATGAACAGACATGTCACATCCGCACTCCCATTGGACACATTTTGATCACTTCCCAAAGTTCATTTCATGCATACCATATGTCATTTTAAAGCTTGGGAAGTCAGGAGTCCATAGCTTCAAATGGCGCTCAATTTGGAGTTGAAACGAAGAAGTTATGGCCGTTGGAAGATGATTGTGCACACCATGAACGGAAATGTTGCATTTGCTACTGTTGGACACATTTTTGAAGCACTTCCTGGAGCTCAAATTATGCATACTATATCTTGTTTTGAATCTTGGGAAGTCAGGAGTCCAGTGCTTCAAACGGTACGCAATTTGGAGGTGAAATGAAAAAGTTATGGCCGTTTGAAGATGAACTGCGCAAAGCTGAGCGAAAATTTCGCAGCCAAAGCCCCATTTCGTAGGGTGTTTCGCAGCTGCGAAACACCCCTTTGGCACACGAGTGCCATTTCGCAGCACAGTACCCTCATTTCGCAGCTGCGAAATAGGCTGCGAAAATGGCACCCGGCTGCGAAAATCCCATTTGGCTGCGAAATGTTTTCGCAGCCCCATAGCTACCCCCTGCCAAATCCGCCATTTGCTGTGAAAATGGCCTTTTGTTGCCAAATGATTTTCAAACTTCCAAATGGCTATGAAATGATCTCCAAGCTTCAAAATGGCTACGAAATGATTTTCAAGCTTCAAAATGGGCTGCGAAAATATTTCTATTTTTTCCATGGGCTACAAAATTTTTTTTTTCTTTTTTCCCTTTGGCTGCAAAATGATCTTCAAGATACAAAATGACCTCCAGGCTATAAAAATGACTTGCAAAATGAAGAGAGGTTTGCAAAAACACTTTGCAAAGCCAAGGAAAGTTGTGAAAATGCGAAGAGAGCCCTGCAACCATGCATATAAAGAGGAGAGCCCTTTCACTGAGATCACACACGAAGTCTCTCACTCCATTTTTAACCTCCTTAAACCATCAGAGCCCATAGCTCCAGCTGAGGAGACTATGCCATCTAAGGAGACTACCAGAACAAAGGTCGAAGTTCTGATCCAACCCACTCAAGAGGCCACCACAGATGCATAAGCTCCACAGGACCCCTACCATTACTTGATCATTTTTTTTATTTTTTGTATTTACTTATTATATTAGTATACATAATTCCATGTTTTGATGTCTTATATTCTGAGATTGGATGTATTACTGATGATGCATTATATATAGACATCATTTTTGTTTAAACTTGGCATTTTTCTATTTCCTCTACTCACTAACTCTTATGTTTTCTTTGAAACATGTGGTTTCTCCTATACGACTCAGACTCCATGTCACTAAGGAGGTACCACTTCCTCCCTATTTTTTAATCACTTTTGTCACATTGAGGACAATGTTCAGCTTGGTTGGGGGGAGAGTTGAGGAAGTAAGTATTGTTAATAATGCTAAGTTATTTTGGTAATTTAGTTGTTGTTTGCTTAATTTTTAAAATTTTTGCTTTAAACTCCATGGATATTAAGGATTAACTCTCAAAATTAAATGAGAGAAGTCAAGTTTTAACTTGATTACATGAGTCTTAGAGTTTGTATTATGCTCTTCTAAAAGTTGATGAATTGTTGAAACTCCCATTGCATGCAAACTTATCTCTTCCACCTTAAGCTATTCGCACACACATACATTAGATTTTGATTATAAGATGTGAAACTATCTCACCCTCTAAGCTTGAGAAATCATAATTTGACACCTTTAACCTCTCTTTAATAGTGTTGGGACACCTCATAAAGACCAATGAGTCTTTGAAAAAATAGAAAAAAAAGAAAAAGAAAAAGAAAAAGAAAAAAATAAAAATAAAAAAAATATAGAATAAACTTCTTTGCTTGCCTTGAAACCTGAGCATGGTCCGAAGGGGTGGCGAAAACCTTTAAAGCCTGGTGCCCTAAGCCTTTATTGGTTGGGAGTCACCGATCCTCTGCTTGTTACATGGGTGAATTGGTTAAGTTTAGTAAGTGAAAAGAATTGTGAATAAGAGGTGCGTTCCTAGCCTATAAAGAGATGGTTTATTTTGCTAAGCTTAAAGAAAAACTTAGGTTGGGGGGAGATCATAGTTATCCATACTATACTCGGAAGCTAATCACATTAACACTTAGCTTTTAGTGGAAGGATTTGATTTGGATCTTTTGAGAGTGGAAATTCTTTTGATGCTTAAACTTGCATAATATCCATTCTTTGTACTCTATGATCAAGTGAATGCTTTGACAACTCTTATTATAGGTTGAGTTTCACATCTTTATCGATCCATGGATGTCCATCATGCCACTCATATCATTTTTTGGAGTGATTTGCATGATTCCTTTTATGTATATTATTATAGTTTACTTAGTTTTTATCTCCTCCATTGCTAAGGGACTAGCAATGAGTCGGTTGGGGGGTGTGATTACTACCAAAAAGTGCTATTTTGTAGACCTAATTATAATGGTTTTAAGCACCTTTGAGTAGTAATCATATTCATTTAACCCAATTAATTCATTAAGGTCCTTAGTAATTGGTTTTAACCATTTTGTGGCAAGTTTACATGTTTTTATCAGCTTATGAATCAATTCAAGCATGCCAAATGATGGAGGAGCTACTTGGACAAGTTAAGGCAAAGCTTTTGGAAGCTCAAATTCATGAAGAACCAAGCTTTGGAGCTCCATAGCCCTTTGCCAAAGTCGTTTAAAGTATGCAAGGAAAGAACAATGGAGAAGAGGAAAACAGAGGACAGCAGCTGCAGTCTTCTTTCGCACTTTTGGAGCACTTCCCGAAGTCCATTTTCTACATGCTATATACCATTTCAAAGCTTAGGAAGTCAAGAATCCAACTCTTCAAACGGTGTGCGATTCGGAGTTGAAACGAAGGAGTTACAGCCATTGCAAGCAGATCACTCCAAGCTGAAGGAAGATTTTTGCACGGCTGCGAAATCAGCCTTTTGTTGCGAGAATTTCGCAGCCTTTTTGTACAGTGCACGGGTGTTCTCCTGAAGCTTCCCGATAGTTGCGACCGACACTTTTGGATATTTTTCTTCAGATATTTTTGTATAAATTTCCATTCTTCTCCTTGTAATCCACCAACCATAAGATTTCTTAGCTAGGAAGGTTGGAAAAACTTCTCTATATATATTCCTTTGCATCCACTGTAAATAGATGTAACATCGATCAATATATAGATAGATCATATATAGAATCAACGAATAGAGCACTTGCTCTGTTTTTCATATATATTTTTGGTTTTCTCTTTCTTTTTCTTTCTAGCTAACCAAACTCTGAGGATTTTTCCTCAGAGGATGAGAGGCTAGGCTCTTTGTCTCTTGGAGTGAGGAAAGCCGGGTAAGTTTCCACATGCATAAATTGGAAGTTTTGTTGTTTTAGTTTTTAATGAAGAGAAAGTGTGACCCGTTAATGGTTTTTATCTTTTTAGTTAACTTAAAACGCCTTTAAATCACCTGGGCCAACACTTGGTAAGGCAAGTGATCTCCGTCCATGGAGATTCACTAGTTTATCTCTTGTGAGCTTTTGGGAGGTGGTTTGAAGGTAGGATTTTCTAGAATAGCCAACACTTGGTAAGCTTTGGACTCCAAGGAGACATCCATTAGTTATCTCTTGCGAGCTTTTGAAGGGTAATCCAAGGTTAAAGATCACCTTGAATGGCAAGTGCTAGGTGAGAGGTATGAGCCATTGCAAGGTGCATCAGTGAGAGGGATTTAGAGTTTGAACCCATTAATGGGAAGCATCTGTACAACACCGATTGGAGAAGGAACTATATGTTAATTCTCTAATGCGAGGAAAAGAAACAAGTGACCGGAACTCCCTTTTTGTATGAGGAATCTGAGCCTAGTGATCTGAAACTCCAAGAAACACTTTTCTTCGTAAGTAAAATCAGTTACTATTTTTGATTAGTTTAAAACCAAACCCTTTTTCATTCAAACATCTTTATGCTTTCTTTTAAAGCTAACCTTGAAATGAAAAAGCATCAATTCAGCTTTGAATTAATATCATTTGTGAAGTGAAAACCCATCCCAGTGAATGATCCTAGAACCACTATGCTATAGTAGCTTGGCTACTTTAGTAATAGTATTTAAGGTATAAATTTTGTTGATACGCCTTTAAAGCTAAGCTACCATGAGATGAATCATCATGTAATCATGTAATCCAACGAGATAGAGATATATAAATATATAGAATATACAGAGCCTTGCTCTGTTTTTCCTTCTCTTTCATTTTTCATTTTTTTTTATTTCTAGCCAACCAAACTCTGAGGATTTTTCCTCAGAGGATGAGAGGCTAAGCTTTTTGTCTCTTGGAGTGAGGAAAGCCGGGTAAGTTTCCACATGCATAATTTGGAAGTTTTGTTGTTTTAGTTTTTAATGAAGAGAAAGTGTGACCCGTTAATGGTTTTTATCTTTTTAGTTAACTTAAAACGCCTTGAAGTCACTTGGGCCAACACTTGGTAAGGCAAGTGATCTCCGTCCATGGAGATTCACTAGTTTATCTCTTGCGAGCCTTTGGGAGGTGACTTGAAGGTAGGATTTTCTAGAATAGCCAACACTTGGTAAGCTTTTGGACTCCAAGGAGACATCCATTAGTTATCTCTTGCGAGCTTTTGACGGGTAATCCAAGGTTAAAGATCACCTTGAATGGCAAGTGCTAGGTGAGAGGTATGAGCCATTGCAAGATGCATCAGTGAGAGGGATTTAGTGTTTGAACCCATTAAAGGGAAGCATCTGTACAACCCCGGTTGGAGAATGAACTATATGTTAATTCTCTAATGCGAGGAAAAGAAACAAGTGACCGGAACTCTCCCTTTTTGTATGAGGAATCTGAGCCTAGTGATCTGAAACTCCAAGAAACATTTTTCTTTGTAAGTAAAATCAGTTACTATTTTTGGTTAGTTTAAAACCAAACCTTTTTCTTTCAAACATCTTTATGTTTTCTTTTAAAGCTAACCTTGAAATGAAAAGGCACCAATTCAGCTTTGAATTAATATCATTTGCAAAGTGAAAACCCATCCCAGTGAACGATCCTAGAGCCACTATGCTATAGTAGCTTTGTCTTTGCTACCCTAGTATATGGTGTAATAGGTTATAAATTTTGTTGATTACTCCCTCAATCAAGGAGCACCAGCTGGACACGAATCAGCTGAGACACCAATTGGGCACGAATCAAATGGCGCCGTTCTCGCCTGTCACGCGGGTGACCCGGGTTCGATCCTCGGCAACCTCCCCCCAACCGACATATTGCTAGTCCCTTAGCAATGAAGGAGAGAAAAATAAAAATAAACAATACTATAATTTACAACATCATGCTGATCAAAAAAAAAAATTTCAAGTGGCATGATGATCTAACTCTTACATGGAACATTAAAGAAATAAAACTCAAACTTCAACAAGAGTTATCAAATAACTTGTCTAATCACAATTCTTAAAGAGAAGGCATTATGCAAATTTAAGTTTTAAAATCATTTCCACTTCCAAAGGACTAAACCTTACTCTTCCACAAAAATCTAAGTGTTATTTATTAGTTTCTGAATATAGTATGTTGAACTAATCTCTCCCCCCAACCTAGTTTTTTTTTTTTTCAAAGCTTAGCAAACTAATCAACCTCCAATAGGCTAAGAACGCACCTCTTTTCTCACAATTTTTTTTCATTGTAGGAGTACAAAGCTTAAAGGTATTCTTTTCTAAATTGTCCATGTAACGGGGGTCCATCGATGACTCCCAACCAATTAAGGTTTAGGGCATCAAGTTTTAAGGATCTTTCAACCACTAACTCCTCGGATTTTACCCCGGACTTTTGAGAATGAATTTTAATACCCAAGCACCTACAATATGTTAAAATCCACCTATTCACCCTTGTAACGAGCATTGAGGTCGGTGACTCCCAACCAATTAAGGCTTAGGGCACCAGGTTTTAAAGATTTTCACCATATACCCCTCAGACCTTGCTCGGGTTTCAAGGCAAGCAAACATTTTTCTTTCTTTCTTTCTTTCTTTTCTTCAAAGGCTCATTGGCCTTTTATAAGGTGTCCCAACACTATTAAATGAGGTCAAAGGTACCAAGTCTAAAATTTTCCTAAGTCAAGAGGGAAATAGTTTTTCATCTTATACTCGGAACCTATTGTGCACAGTGTGTGGATAGCTTAAAGTGGAAGAACTAAGGTTGAATTCAAAAGAAGTTTCAACAATTCATCAACTTTAGTAAGCATAATACAAACTCTAAGTCAAGTAAAAAGACAAAAATTCAATTTCTCCCATTTTAGTTTGAAATTTTTTCCTTAATAACCATGGAGAGTAGAAATTTTTTTTTTTAAAAAAAATTAAGCAAAAAAACAACTAAATTACCAAAATAACTTAGCATTATTAACAATAATTACTTCCTCAACTCTCCCCCCAACCAAGCTGAACATTGTCCTTAATGTGACAAAAGCGATTAAAAAATAGGGAGGAAGTGGTACCTCATGAGTGACATGGAGTCTGAGTCGTATAGGAGAAACCACATGTTTCAAAGAAAACATAAGAGTTAGTGAGTAGAGGAAATAGAAAAATGCCAAGTTTAAACAAAAATGATGTCTACGTATGATGTATCATCAGTAATACATCCAATCCCAGAATATAAGACATCAAAACATGGAATTATGTATACTAATATAATAAGTAAATACAAAAAATAAAGAGATGATCAAGTAATGGTAAGGTCCTGTGGAGCTGATGCGTCTGTGGTGGCCTCTTGAGTGGGTTGGATCAGGATTTTGAACTCTGTTCTGGTAATCTCCTTAGATGGCATAGTCTCCTCAACTGGAGCTCTCAACTGGAGCTATGGGCTCTGATGGTTTTAGGAGGTTAGAAATGGAGTGAGAGGCTTGGTGTGTGTGATCCCAGGGTGTGCGGGGCTCTCCTCTTCAGATGCATGGTTGTGAGGCTCTGTTGGCATTTTAGCAATTTCTCTTGGCTTTGCAAGGTGTTTTTGTAAACCTTCCTCCATTTCGCAAGTCAATTTTGCAATTTGAAGGCCATTTCGATGCTTGGAGGTGATTTCGCAGCCATTTCGAAGTTTGGAGATCATTTCGCAGCCATTTCAAAGCTCAAAAGTGATTTCGCAGCTCATTTCGCAGCTGCAAAATGAGTGTACGGGGCTTCGAAATGGCTCTCATATGCCAAAAAGTGGTTTCGCAGCTTTGAAATGAGGGGAACTATGCAGCAAAATGGCACTCGTGTGCCAAAAAGTGGTTTCGCAGCTGCGAAACACCCTTCCAAATGGTGTCTCGGCTGCGAAATTCCCGCTCAGCTTTGTGCGTTTGTCTTCAAACGACCATAACTTCTTCGTTTCAACTCCAAATTGTGCACCGTTTGAAGCTATGGACTCCTGACTTCCCAAGCTTTGAAACGAGATATTGTATGCATAATTTGAACTTCGGAAAGTGATCGAAATGTGTCCAACAATTGCCGAAATGGAGGTGCGGCCGTGACATGTCTGTTCATGCTGTGCACGCTGAAGGATTTTAAGGTGTGGAGGTTTTGCAGCCATTTCACAACTGCGAAATGAGTGTACAGGGCTTCCAAATGGCACTCATGTGCCAAAAAGTGGTTTCGCAACCGCGAAATACTCTTCAAAATGGAGCTTTGGCTACAAAATTGGGATTTTTCACGTTTTGGGACTTCGCAGCCGTTTCGCAGCTGCGAAATGAGGGTCACTATGCTGCGAAATGGCACTCGTGTGCCAAAAAGTTGCTTCACAGCTGAGAAATCCTCTGCGAAATGGAGCTTTCCCTGCGAAAATAGGATCTTTCATGCTTTGGTGGTTCGCAACCGTTTCGTAACTACGAAATGGGAGTCACTGTGCTGCGAAATGGCACTCGTGTGCCAAAGTTGGTTTCGCAGCTGCGAAAATTTTCGCAGAGAGGGTCCTGAGGCTGCGAACTGGTTTCGCAGCAAAGTGCCGATTTCGCAGAGGCTGCGAAATCTCGCAGACCCTTGTTTTTGCCCTGTTTTTGCTCCGTTTTCGCTCCGATTTTGCTCCGAAAGACTTCCTTCAATTTCTTTGCAATTCCTCCTGATTTTGATCATCCAAAAACCTATATTACATCAAAACAAACTAGAATTAAAGCATTGAAATCAAAATTAAAACAAGTAATAAGTAAAACAAAAAGATATGGACTAGCTAGTCTTTAAAAAGACTAAGTCCATCAAAAAATTTGATCCTGATTTAGCTTGCCCGGATCCCATATGAAGCTTGCATCTCTCACTTGAGACTTGGTTTGTATGATTTTCCCATACAAAGCTTGGAGAAAAGGTGGAGGCATGTGTTTCTTCATCAATTCTTTCTTGATGACTATCCTCCGTGGTTCTCTTTGTACATTAACATCATAGCCATCTTTCTCTATGCTTTTCCCCTTTTTCTTTCCTTTGATTTCCTCCCTCTTTTCTTTCTCTGTTTCACTCTCTTCCTTGTGCTCTAGCTTGCATGTGGGCAGATCAACCTCTTTACCACTCCTCAGAGTCATAACCGTTTCAACTTCCTTCACCATTAAAGATTCTCCCTCTTGAGCCTCCACTTCATGGATGCCCTTGGAATTTTGATAAGGTTGAGAAGGAAAGTTTTCTTTCTCTTGCACTTTGTTGACGTTGGCAAACCCTGAGATTGAATCTTGGAGACTATCTATCTTCTGAGATAGATCATTTTGCACTTCATCCATCCTTTTGTTCAATGAACTCTCTACACTGTCAATTCTTTGATTGAAATGAGCATTGATGGATTTTTGAGCTCTAACAAAGTCTCCCACAACCTTGCTAAGATTCACTATAGCTTGTTCAAGCTTTGAGGCTTGTTGTGGTGCTTGAGTAGGTTGCTGATACTGAGGTGGCTGTGGTTTCCAAGAGAAATTTGGATGGTCCCTCCAATTGGAATTGTAGGTGTTGCAATCACCAAACATTTCCCTCTCGGTTGGAATGGTAGGACACTCATCCACCAAGTACTCATATGATCGACAAATGGAACAAGGCATAGGTAGCAATGGTGTTTGAGAGATGGCTTGCACTGGTTGCATATTCGTCATTTCTAGCTTTTCCAATCTCCTTGCCATAGCTGCAATCTTTGCCCTCATGTCTATGCCGTCATTCAAAATATACATCTCACCCTTAGCATTAGGTTGAGACGTCATTCTCCCCATATCTCTAGCATTTGGTTCATCCCATCCTCTTGAAACTTCAACCACATAACTAATGAAGTTCATGGCTTCCTCTGCTATGGTATTCAAAATGGCATGCACAACTAGCAATTTGTGAATTAAAAACAGAGAAAACAAAAGAAAACAAAAGAAAAATGATTCTAAGGAAAAAATTAAGGTAAACTAAAAACTAAATAAAAGATATACTAAAACATGAACAAAGGAAAATAAACAAATAAAAAGAGTTAGTAAAAGGAAAAGAAAAGTCACCAAACTTGTGATGAAAATCACAAGTACTCTAAAAAGGTGATATCACTGTAAAGTGGCACCATTCCCCGGCAACGGCACCATTTGATTACTACCTCAATCAAGGAGCACCAGCTGGACAAGAATCAGCTGATACACCAAGTGGGCACGAATCAGTGAGGATTCCTCACATTCTTCGTACCCTTTTGAAATTATTTAGTATTTAAATAATATTCAATTTTTTCCGAAAAACATTTATCTCCACCTTTCCAAGTTGTAAAAGAACCTATTTAAAACAATATCCAAATCATATGATCCTGTCCCCCAAAAAAATTTTAAAAACTCCAAAAAATGTGGAGAATTGGGAGGGTACGAAGAATGTCGGAGGATTCCTCACATTTTCGTTACCCTTGTGAATTTTCTAGTATTTTGGATTTCGATGGAATTTTTTTTTTCTGGAAATTATTTCAACACCTGTGTAAGCGCTACATCGAACCTATTTAAACAAACATCCAAGCCATATGACGTCCCAAAAAGATTTAAAAAACTCACAAAGAGTTGCTAGAATTGGACGAGTTACGAAACAATGTGAGGAATCCTCAACATTCTTCGTATCCTTAGTGAAATTTTTTAGTATTTTTGGATTTTGATTTTTCGGAATATCATTTTGACTACCTTCTAAGTGTAACGAAACCTATTTGAACAAACATCCAAGCCATATGATGCCCCAAAAAATTTAAAAAGTCTAAGAAGTTGGAGAATTGGGAGGTACGAACAATGTGAGGATTCCTCACATTCTTCGTACCCCTTTGCGTGAATTTTTTAGTATTTTTATATTTCGATTTTTCTGTTATCATTGACCACTTCTAAGTGTAACGAACCTATTTAAACAACATCCAAGCCATATGATGCCCCAAAAAATTTTAAAAAAGTCCAAAGAAGTGGAGAATTGGGAGGGTACGAAGAATGTGAGGATTCCTCACATTTTTCGTACACTTGTGAATTTTTTAGTATTTTTGCATTTCGATTTTTCCGGATATCATTTGACCACCTTCTAAGTGTAACGAACCTATTTAAACAACATCCAAGCCATATGATGTCCCAAAAAAGTTTAAAAACTCCAAAGAAGTGGAGAATTGGGAGGAGGTACGAAGAATGTGAGGATTCCCTCACATTCTTCGTTACACTTGTGAAATTTTTTGGTATTTTTTGCATTATGCGATTTTCCGGATATCATATTTACACACTTCTTTGTGTCACGAACCTATTAAACAACATCCAAGACCATATTGATTCACAAAAAATTTTAAAAAGTTCCAAAAAAGTGGAGATTTGGAGAGGGTACGAAACAATGTGAGGATTCCCTCACTTCTTCGTACCCTTTTGAAATTTTTAGTACTAAATAAATTCGATTTTCCCGAATACAATAATTTCTTCCACTCTTCAAGTGTTAAGAAACCTATATTAAACAATATCCAAATCATATGACTGTCCAAAAAATTTAAAAACTCCAAAAAGTGGAGAACTGGGGGGAGGGTATGAAGAATGTTGGGGATTCCTCACATTCTTTCGTTACCCTTGTGAATTTTTTAGTATTTTGGATTTCGATTTCGGAAAGTATTTCACCACCTTGGTAAGTATGTAACGAACCTTATTTAAACAACCATCCAAGCCATTTAATGTCCCAAAAATGTTTAAAACTCAGAAGTGGAGATGGAGGATGGGTCGAATAAATGTGAACGATTCCTACCATTTATTCGTACCCTATGTGAATTTTTTAATATTTTTGGATTTTCATTTTTCTGGATTCATTGACTACCTTCTAAGATATAACGGAACTATTTACAACATCCAGCCATATGATGCCCAAAAAAATTTTAAAGTCCTAAGAAAGTGGAGAATTGGAGGGTACGAAGAATGTGAGATTCCTCCAATTCTTTGTACCCTTGCTGAATATTTTTAGTATTTTTGCAATTCGATTTTTTCCGGATATCATTTGACCACCTATCTAAGTGTAACGAACCTATTTAAACAAACATCCAAGCCATATGATGCCCCAAAAAATTTTAAAAAGTCAACAGAAGTGGGCATGGAGAGGGTACGAAAGAATATTGAGGATTCCTCACATTCTTCGTACACTTGTGAATTTTTTTGTTTTGCATTTCGATTTTCGGATATCATTTAACACCTATCTAATTGTTAACGAAAACCTATTAAACAAACAAGCCATATGATGTCCCAAAAAATTTTAAAAACTCAAAGATGGAGATTTGGAGAGGTACGAACAATGTGAGGTATTCTCAACATCTCTGGTCGTACCCTTGTGAATTTTTTATTATTTTTGGATTTCGATTTTTTCCGAAAATTTCATTTCACAACCTTCAAGTGCTACGAACTTATTTAAACCAATATTCAAGCCACAATGACGTCCAAAAGATTATAAACTCCAAACAAGTGCGTAGAATTGGCGAGCGGTACGAAACAAATTGTGAGGATATCCTTACTTCTCGTACCCTTCGTGAATTTTTATTATTATTTTTGGATTTTCGATTTTCTGGAATATCATTTGCACACCTTGTAAGCGTTGTAACAACTACTTTAAACAACATCGAGCTCCAACGACATGATGAAACCTGTCCAAAAAATTTTAAAAACTCCGAAGAAGTGATAAATGTGAGGATTCCTCACAATTCTTGCGTTTTACCCTTTTGTGAATTTTTTTTATTTTGAGATTTCGATTTTATTCCGAAGTCATTTTCACCACACTTTCAAGATAGTAATAACCTATTTAACAATAATCCAAGCATATTGATGTCCAACAAAAATTATAAAAAGCTTACAAACAAGTGGAGAGATTGGGAGGGTACGAAGAACGTGAGGTTCCTCAACATTCTTTGCGTACACTTGTGAATTTTTAGTATTTTTGCAAATTTCGACTTTTTCCGGACTATCATTTGACCAGCTTCTAAGCTGTATAACAGAACCTATTTAAAAAAACATCCAGCATTTAGATGTCCCAAAAAAATTTTTAAAATCCAAGAAGTGGAGGAATTGGGAGGGTACGGTAAGAATGTAGAGGATTCCTCACATTCTTCGTACACTATGTGATTTTTTTGGGTATTTTGCATTTCGATTTTTCCTGATATCATTTAACCACCTTCTCAATTGTAGACGAAACCTATCTAAAAACCATCCAAGCCATATGATGTCCCAAAAATTTTTAAAAACTCCAAAGAAGTGGGAAGATTGGGAGGGTACAGAACATGTGAGGGATTCCATCCATTCTTCGTACCCTGTGAAAGATTTTTTTATTATTATTTGGATTTCGATTTTTTGGATATTCATTTGACCACCTTGTAAGTGTAAGAACCATATTAAAACAACATCCAAGACATATGATGTCCCAAAAATTTTAAAACTCCAAAGAATGAGAGACTTTGGGAGGTACGAACAATGTGAGGTTCCTTCACGATTCTTCGACCTTGTTGAATTTTTTTTTTATTTTGGATTTCGATTTTTTCGAAAGTCATTTCAACCACCTTCAAGTGTAAACGAACCTATTTAAAAATATCAAGCCATATATGTCCCCAAAAAAATTATAAGAAACTTCAACAAGTGGGAATGGGAGCGGTACGAAGAACAGTGAGATTCCTCACATTTTTCGTACACTTGTGAATTTTTTAGTATTTTGCATTCCGATTTCTTCGGATATCATTTGACACCTTCTAAGTGAACCGAACATTTTAAAAAACATGCCAAGCCATATGATGTTCCCAAAAAATTTTTAAAAACTCAAAGAAGTGGAGAATTGGGAGGGTACGAGAATGTGAGGATTCCTCACATTCTTCGTAACTTTGTGAATTTTTTGGATATTTTTGCATTTCGATTTTTCAGCCGGATTATCATTTGACCACCTTCTAGTGTAACGAACCTATTTAAACAACATCCAAGCCACTTATGATGTCGAATAAAAATTTTAAAAAAACTCCAAAGAAGTGGAGAAATTGGGGGGTACGAAGAATTGTGAGATTCCTCACATTTTCTTCGCTACAATGTGATCTTTTTGTATTTTGCATTTCGATTTTTCCGGATATGGCATTGGGACCACCTTTCTTTAGTGTCCACAAACTCATTTAAACCAACATCAGCCAATATGATGCCCAAAAAAAAATTTTAAAAAGTCCAAAAAAAGTGCGAGATTTGGGAGGTGTTACGAACAATGTGAGGATTCCTTCACATTCTTCGTTACCCTTTTTAGTTACTAATAATTTCGATTTTTTTTCCGAAAAATTCATTTCTCCACCTTCCAGCAGGTGTAAAAAGAAAACCTATTTAAAACAATATCCCAAAATCATATGATGACCAAAAAAATTTTAAAAAAAACTCCAAAAAAGTGGAGAACTGGGGAGGGGTATTATGGAAGAATGTGAGGATTCCTTTTACCATTTCTTCGTTTTTACCCTGTGAATTTTTATAAATTTTTGGAATTTATCGGATTTTTTTCGGTGAAATTATTTTCACCACCCTTGTAAGCTGTAAAAAACCGAAACCATACTTTGTAAACAACATTCCAAAAAGCCATATTAATGTCCCAAAAAAAAGTTTTAAAAAAAACTTCCAAAAGAAGTGGAGGAAAAATTGGGGAGGGTCGAAGAATGTGACGGATTCCTTCAACATATTTTTTCAGTTACCTTGGTGGAATTTTTTTTTTTAATATTTTTTTGGGGGGATTTTCCATTTTTTTTTCTGGGGGGGGGGGAATATTTCATTTTTTTGGGGGGGGGGGGGAAACTTTTTTAAACCCCCCTTTAATTATCTTTTTCTTAAAAAAAAAGATATC
>JBAPGN010000426.1:0-28285 GCA_037355405.1 Vitis amurensis | reverse complement strand
AAAAGAATATATCCTCTGTACAATTGTGCTTTAATATATCTCCCAAGAACATCAATTAGAATATGTGTGTGTATATATTTTTTTTTCCCAAACTTGCAGAATTGCGCTCAACATTTGGCTAGGGAAGTGCTAGTAATAGAAGTAGCTGTTTTCGTCTCACACATAAAATGAAGAATAAAGATGCAATGGAAGTTGGCTTTAAGTTTCTCTCTGAGTCAAGTGTGTTAAAAATGCATAAAAAATGAACTCTAGGCCAAATGATGCATCCTTCAATTCTGAGTCAACAAGAAGACGTTCATTGGTTAAAGCAGTCTAAATATTGAATCTAATAACCAGATGTCTTAGTCATATTATCTTTCATGATGGTAGAGACGGTAATGAAGTAAGGATGATTCACATACAATGGAAAGTAAGTAAATTATTTCATCCAATTACATTAATTTACAGTTTTTGTTTGTGCAGGATTTTCTCCAATTCCAGTTTTTCTTTAATTTTTTTTAAAAAAAAAAAAAAATTGTTTTGTGTTCAAAAATTTGTTAGGGTTTTCCATAGGTTTTTTAACTGCCAAGTAGTTGAATAATGTCTGAGTCATCCATCATCAAGTTGAGTATTAGTGAGCTATGTTAGAAGAATTTATTTTTGTATCCATGAGAATTATTTCCATCCTAAGTTGTTTAATTTAAAGAATTCCCCAGTTGTTTTATGATATTACTGTACATTTTGGACAATCAAACAATTTTTATGTGAGTCTAATAAGATTGCGTTTGGACTTAGGCATTTGTTGGTATTAACTCTCTGTTTTTGCAAGGCCTTCTTTCTCTAGAATGAATTGTAATGGACATGTTTTATTCTTACAATCATTTTGTGGTTCTTCATTCATCACAGTGAAGACTATCCCCCAATGGGTAGATGAACTGGTTTATCTTCAATTGTATGTATAGTATATGTTCTTTTGGCATATGTCTGCTGGTGGTGTACTAGGTTTTTACAATTGAGCTCTCTGCCTTTGATTTTTATTGGATATCTTTTGGAAATCAATCAATTAGTGTGCAATTTTTCTCTATGTTACCATACCTTCACTTCTATAACTACGTACGCTTTGACATGACAGGTTTATTTGCACAAGAAGCAGTCAAAGCATCAGAATCTATCAGAGGGAAAAAGAAAAGATAGATTCACAGAAAATGGAGGTGGTCTATTTCCCAAACCAAACAATTTACGTAAAGCTCATTGGGACTCATCTGCCAGTTCTTGCCACCTCAGGCATTCGAAGACAGGAACAAAGTGTTGGATCTGATTCCTTGTGCTATTTCACCCTCCTTACTCAGTCTAACTAATTCACCCTTTGACAATTTCAGTCATCAACTCATCCTTTGTAATCTAAACAAGTCACTCACGCCTTTCTCCTAAGGATCTCTTAGCATCAAATATACAGTCCATGGAGAGCTCTCATGATGCTTCATTTGAGGCTCCTGCTATAAAAGTGGATGAGAAGAGAGAGAAGCTGTATCGAAAACAAGGTTTTCAAACCTCTTTCACTATCAGTTCAAAGCACAAGGACTTAGTGGTTCAAGCTGCATGCTATGATCCAATTTCAGTGCAGAAGCAACTCAATCATTCTGAAAATGAAGTTGAAGGTCATAGTGAAGTAGAAGGAGGTAGCATAAGTATTCCAATGGAAATGGATTCTTCAAATGTACAAGATAACTCTTGTATGAGCTCTATGTTGGAAGAAATTTCACTAGAAGCAACTAGTTTCCGCCAACTTCAAAATGTCAGGAACGGTAATACGATTTAAGATTGTTACTATAATTTGAATTTAAGCTTACTTTGAAAACTAACAGTTATACAGAAATCCATAAGCTGTGCCATGTTTCTGTAGGGAGTATGTTGAGATACATTTTCTAGTTGTGTTATGCATTATATTTTTCAAAACTCTCATGTCATCAGTTACGAGCACTCACCAGAGATCAAGTTTATGAATGCATGGTTGCTTTGAATTAGAACATTAATCCTGCTTGAGCATGGAGAGTAAACTAGTCTTATCACAATACAGTGTGAATGGAACCAATGAATTCTTCCTTGATTGGACACAAGGAATAGAAAGTGCTGCTGTGTAGTTAGGCCTGAACATTATATCATACATAGTTCTTCCTTCACACACACACACACAAGAATTCTTCCTTGATCAGACACAAGGAATAGGAAGTGCTACTGCATGGTTGGGCCTGAACATTCCTAGAAAGAAACACACACACACACACTCACACGCACACGCACACACATATAATGCATTTCTCACTTGTGCTTGGGTGCAAACTATGTATGATATAATGTTCAGGCCCAAATAAGTAGTAGCACTTCCTATTCCTTGTGTCCGATCAAGGAAGACTTCTTTGGTTCCGTGTGTGTGTGTGTGCTGTGGGCTGGAGGTGAATCTGGTGATTGGAAAACAAGAGAACACACACACGCACACATATATAATGCATTTCTCACTTGTGCTTGGGTGCGAACTATGTATGATATAATGTTCAGGCCCAACTATGCAGTAGCACTTTCTATTCCTTGTGTCCAATCAAGGAAGAATTCTTTGGTTCTCTGTGTGTGTGTGTTGCGGGCTGGAGGTGAATATGGTGATTGGAAAACATGAACAAGGACTAGGCAGTTTTCCTTTTTCTTTTTGGGTGTGTGTGTGTGTTTGGGGTGGAGGTGCTGGGTTTGGTTTGTGTTTGTATCAATTAAAGCATTGCATGTTTACTAGTACTGTGTTGTTTGTTATGTGCTTCGATTATGCTCTATATTTGCAATAATTAGCTGATATGAGTTTTCCAGTTGGATATTAGGACAAAACTTTGCATAAGGGATAGCCTGTATCGCTTGGCCAGAAGTGCTGAACAAAGGCATAATTGTGGAAGCCTGAATAGTAGCAGCAGAGATGATGGGGATACAGGTGGACTATTGATGGCTGCAGAGCCAAATAAGTATGTATTCACTGCTTGATTTTTACTGATGATGTACTCACTATTAATTTGTTGATATTTACTTAGATGTTACTTCTAACAGTTTTTTACTTTTTGTTTTTCACGTTAAGAAAATGCATAGGTCTAGCAATAGGTCTAAAAGTGCTCAGTATACACATGCTTGCTGACAATTCTTTTGCTGGCTTGTTTGGCCAACCCAGTCTGGCCTGGAGAAATTTGGCTTTGACAAACTGTCATTTCCTAACTCCTGGTAAGTTCTGAACATGGCAAAAAAGTGCTGGAATTGCCCCAATTATATATAAAATTATAACTGACACAACAAATTCACTGGGGTAAAAAATAAAACATGAAACATTATGAAATCATACTAAGTTCAGGTCCTGGTAAGATTAGGTTGCTAAATAGCATAATACTCTTAGTCCCATCTTGATTGAGAAAATGTCAATAGAATTATTGCATTAGGAAAGAACTAAGGGATATACAGTTATTAACTCCCAGATGCCTGACCTGCACTGCTCCTATTTAAGATTATACATAATTGTCAAAACAAAAAATGATAGATATACCTTAAGAACTTTTAGACAAAAAATAAAATTGTTTCTTACATGGTCAAAACTTATATGGTTACTCACATTAACTTGTTGAGTTTCTACTAAGAGACGGTTACCAAAAACCCAAAACAATGAGGAAAAAAGATATGCACAGAAATAGATTCTTATACGAAGAATACTGAATGCCAGAGCGTAGTTAAAGAGATGATGTAACTAATCTGTCTTATCAATACATGGGTTGATAGGAAATTTATAATGAGAAATTAAGATAAATTTTTCTCATATAATATAATATAGGATAAATAGAATAAATGAAAAAAAAAAAAAAAAAAAAAAAAAAAAAAAAGATTAAGAACTTTTGATATATATATGATAATATAGTATAATCATATAGAAATGCAGTAAAACTTATTTTCATAAGAGAAATAAAAACTCAAATTCCTTGTAGATAATCATCAAATAAGAGAAACAAACTACATTAAAAAACCATGAAATATTAAGAATTTGAAGAGATAATCTCTTGCACATCATTATTAAATCAAGTAGAACAGAACTTTTTATTAAGATTCATGGAAAAAGGATACATGATAGATAGCTTCAGCATAATCACCATTAATAAAAAAATGTAATTGAGAGATGACCATAAGTCTTAAGTGCCTTAACCAAATCTCTTCTTGGGACTGAATTTCTAAAAAAGGCAATAAGGGAGAAAAAATATCATTGCTTTAGGTAGCCTTCCTTTTATCTCCTAGCATACCATTGGTCCTCCTATAGGGAAATCCCATAAACGAGCAGAGTTTGGGAAAAATGAAAATTTAGAATCATTAGTAATTTGATGAATGGCCAAGAATTAGGAAATGAATAAATAGGAGATAATGGAATGGGTTAGGACTGTTCCCCAGCTGCACATAGCAAAGCATTCCATTGGCAATTGTATTTCTGATTTATGATAGGGACTAAATTGAAAAAATCTGGGGATTTGTTGTTCTCGTGGCTCCTGAGTCTAACCGACCTAGAACCATAGAGGCCTTGAGATGATAAGACCTAAGAAATTCACTGCCCTCGGGCAAAAAATGGAGGCAACCAGCTTCTCTCCAACTGTTCAAGATTTTGGGCTTGTCTATATCTTTTAGGTCTTTCTTTGTCTTGTTCCTTTTCCTAATTAGAATCTTTCTGAATTCATGAGATGTCTTGAGCAGGTTTCTGACTAGATTGACTTCTTCTTCCATCACTTAAATTTCAACCAAACTGGGCTTCCTATGAATTTTCCTACAAGTTTCTCTAGTGCGCCTGGCTTCTATGCAGATTTACCAAGGCTATCCATCTCATTGTTTTTTCAACAATTTCTCATAGATAACAGCACTATTTTTGCTTTGAAGTCACCAGAGTCGATCCATTTGATGGTATTATCAAGCACAACACAAGATTAGTAGGGAAAATTGAGTATTAGTGGATTTTGTTTGCATAGAGTCTAACATTGTTCCTTTTTCAGGAAAAGTGTGTGGGAGCTAGAGATAGAGAAGCGCATATGTCTGCATATGCTGCATGGGGATTTTGATCATTTGAGATTTAAGGCTTCCCAAAGTAGTAACTGTGGTGGTTTCTTTTTTATAGCAGTTAGTCTGTCTTTAAAAGGAGAAGGGGCTCTTGATTTCTTCAATTTATAAGAATTTTTTTTTAAGAACTTGGAAGGATTTTTGGGTGGAATTGGAAGACCATTTGGTTTAACTTATCCCACTTAGTGTGTAGGAGCATTTAATGTCTTAGAAGTCGGGTAAAGATCATGGAACTAGAATGGCAAGTTGTGAGGCTTCAACACAGAGTGATCAGGCATTATTTGCTCATTGATCCTCCTCCCAAGAATGCCAATTTCACTTGCTCAAATTTATAGGCAACCATTGTAAGTGGTTGACTTGATTCATGTCTTTCTCATAACAAAGAACCTGCTTCCCAGTGCCTTCAGAAGGATCTCTCTGTCCAGTCTCTGACTATTATTCCATCAAGATAGACATGGATGCACCCATCATTTACAAAAATTAATTAATGAATGGTTGAAAGGATCCCGGATCATTGATTAGGAGGCCTAAGGTTCAGGTAAAAGTTGCAGTGTCTTAACAACAAGCTGAAAGTCTGGAACAGAGTTACAATCTGAGAACTAAGAAGAAAAAGTGCGAGTCCATTTTTGGGGATATTGTTGATGTGGATGCTTAGCAAAGTACAGTTGGTTTGTGTAAAGAATTGGAAACTCTAAAAACCACTAGGAAATTGGAGGCAGAGGATATTTTGTTGAAGAAAAAGTATTTTGAAGACATGAATTGAGTTGAGTGGTTAAGGAGACTCTTTAACATTAATTTTTCCATGAGTGGCTATGGGTAGGCGGAAAAAGAAGTTACTAATTTCTAGAACTGGTCACTCTGGATAATCAGGTTAACAATCGTAAAAGTTCATGTTTAACATAAGCTAAAGTCGGAACAGCGTTAAACTGAGCTAAAGAAACGTGCGATCCATTTTTTGAGATATTAATTGATGTGGATGTTAGCAAATAAGACTTGGTTTTGGTGTAAGAATTGGAAACTCTAAAAGCCACTAAGAATTGGAGCTAGAGGATAATTTTTAAGAAAGAAGTATTTTGAGACAATAGATTAGGTTGAAGTGGTTTAGGAATGACTCTTTTTAACATTAATTTTTCCTGAGTGCTATGGTAGGGGAAAGAAGTTACTAATTTCAGAATGGTCAATTAATCGATAATCAGGTTAAAATTCAAGGACGTCTTCGTTTTGTTTTGGTTACCTTATTTCGGGTCAGTTGAGAACAGGAAAGGATTAAGGTTGGATTGTCCCCCATTTCCGATGAAAGAGCAAGCAAGTAAGATTGCCTTTAAGAGTAAGTATAAAGGAAACTGCTTTGTAAAGAATAACGCACAGTCTGGATGATCCTCATCTTCTTAGAAAGATCAGGCTCGTAGAGTGAACAACTTTAAGAGGAAGAATAAATAGACATTTCTAGTATGGAAAAATAAAGCCATGTCTGATGATTTCATTCAGTTTTCTTTTAGAAATGTCAAGCTACTATAAAGGACTTTCTGAATTTCTCCAATGTTTCATAATGGTTTGGTTTTCATAAAAGCTTAATAGAACTTTCGTTCATTTGGTTCTAAGAAAGCTCCACACAGTTTGTAGATTTTCAGCACCTTAGTTTGTACAGCCTCCCATGATTATTCTCAAGCGTCTACCATGATGTTTTTGATTGTTACAGAGAACATTTTCCCTTCCAAGGGCGCTTGTGGAATAGAACTATCTTGGATGCAATTGTAATTCAACAGAAAAATGTAGATGAAAAAGTCCAACCAGAGAAGTGAATGATCTTTCAAATGACTGAAAATGTTTATGCATCATTGTGTATGCGAATTTTCAGTCATGTTATGTAGGAAATTCAGATTGTTCTTGTAGGAAAGGTTTTCAGTCAAGAAGATGATCAGGAATTAGGGGAGTTTTGACTTTGGTTAGCTATTCAATTCTAGTCTATGGCAGCACAAGAAGATGAGGTAGGCTTCAAAAAAATTGGATTGGGTGGTCCACTTTATCCTTTTCTCCTTACTATTGTGATTGATGTGCTGAGCAGATTAATATATAAAACTCAGGATAAAGGTGCATTTAATCGTTTTGGGTGCTATGGGCTAGAAGATTTAGGTTTTGTGGCTTACTAGGTAGGTTTTTAAAGACGTGGTGCAACCTTGTTTTTTGCCTACCATGTCAAGAGACATAGATATCCTATATTACGCTAAAGAATCCTATAGCCTTCTTACGAATCCTTTAGTGCTCTTCACATCTTTTGTTTTATTTAGTGATAACTCATCCTCCATGTATTTTTTTTTCTTTTCGATGCAAATAGATTGATATTTCTTATTAAAAAGGGCTGGCCAAAAAGATCCATAATCATACCATTTTAGTTTGTTAAGGAATGAATGAAGAACTCAAGTTTATAACATGAACATAAAAGAGAGCCAACTGATTTGTAAAACTAAACAAGGTTCTTTTAGTTGGCTGGAATAATAGACTAATGCCTACTTGCCAGCTGCCTCAACATGTGTTTGAAAACCTGTAAAGAGTTTTCCACCAGAGCGAGACTTCACCAGCAGAATAAGAGAGATGCACTAGGGTGGTGTGGTTGAAATACCACTGACATCTGCAGCTGCTGGTTGATCGTCTTATAGGGTTGTTTCTCACTCCTTAGTTTGAAGGAAAAGTGTTTTATTTGATTTTAGCTTTGGTGGTATTTCCAGGAAGAAGTAATATGTGGCCCATTGCTGATGAAGTTGTATATTTGTATTAAGGTTGCTGGATAATCCAGTGCACACAATTGGTGTGTTCCACCATCGTTGCACGTAGAGGGTTAAGTAAGTTAGTTGCTCCATCTACATAGTTGAATATTTGAAAAAGAACAGTCTATAATATCTAACCAACGCTGTGCTCTTTAACCTTTTTTATTGAATGAAAACTGAAAAGCTATGTAGCTACTATCAAGTACTCACACTATCTGAGCCAGATTTCTTAAGGAAAATACCTTTGCAATGGAGATTAAACCAGAGTTCGAATAATACTTAGTACTTCTTCTAGGAATCATAAAAAAAATCCTACAATAAGTAGGTTCTTCCCCTTTTAAAATTTTTAGCCTCAACTACTTTTTTGATGGTTTCCAATATCAATTATAGCCTTTGTGTCCGTATAATTTTTAGTAAAATAAAATAAAAAATAACTGAACCTTTTGACTTCTAATTTAAATAAAAACTTTTCCATGATAACCATTAGACTATTCAAAACTTCTATCATTCTCTATTAAGGACTGTATCTTCTCTCTCCTTAGACAGAAACTCGTCTCAAGTTTGTGTTGAACGATCTTTTACTCTCATGAGTGTGCAAATAAACTTGAAGTGTAGAATGTTTGAATATATTTCCATATGTTTTGGCAAATCAACCACTAAGCTTCTTCGCACTTCTTGATGATTCGGTGGGTCCCATCTTTCTTTTGCATGCTGTGTTGACTGCCTAGCAGTCTTTGCAATTAAATTAGGAGGCTGTTCAGGAGAAGAGAATTGCTGGTAGAAAAATAGGCTCTTAGATGGGCTTGTTAGGATAGGTCAGAATGAAGCAGGAATATCAGAAAAATGGACAACACTCTAAGGTAACTGACCTCCGTTTGGCTATCCGGAGGACAGGATAGCATTGAGAGGTTGTAAATAAGAGGGCAGGTTGGGAATAAACGCCAATTGGAAATCTTTCCTTGCGTTGGTGCAACATCACCATGTCATCTTCTGGAAAGCTTAGGCTATGCCTCTTCTAATCTGCATATTTTTTTACTTTTTATTCGACTCCTCCATCTCAATTATTTCTTCATGCAGTTTTTCACTAGTTAGCCATATTTTTCTCCTTTTAAGCTATCTATCTCTGTCCATTTCTTGTAAATGACTAAAACATAGAGAATCCATTGGTTGCTGCATAAATAACTTCAAAAGGAATTTTGCTTGTGGTTCGTTCTCTAATATTTAGGCAAATTGGTTGTGCAACCAAGCTTCCTCTAAGAATTTTCTCCAATTTAGCACCAATAACATCTCCCAAACCTTGATTGAAAAACATAATTTGTACATCATCTTGAAAGGATGATAAGAGTACCAAACAAGCACGCAACGGATGCAACCTAGTTACACAAAGCTATCTTAATAAATTCATCACATGAAGAGAAACTATGGAGATACATCAAATCTAAACATGTGATTGATTATTATAGGCAACTCCTCCATTTAGAACAATCTATCAAAGTAGAAGATCATACGCTATTTGAATCATCATCTATCAAAAAAATATTGACATGCATTCATAGTCTTCTTCGCAACAACAAAAAGCCCTTTTAAATTCTACTCACCTTCAAAGAATGGAAAATCCACTTCTCATTAAACTGCTACAGCCACCACAACACAGTCCCTTAGAATGCAGATTAGAGGGAATGTAACAAACATCTATTTTAAACTATTCCTTTTAGATCATCCTTGCATATTTAGACACCTATATTAACAGTTCTGTAAACATCACCTCTCATTTTTGGCCAAAGGGAAAACTTTGTTCAAATCATAGCATAGCTTACCTTGCTTAAAAATGCCCCTTACGCCTCCATCAATAGCATGTTTGAATAATCTTTATCCATTAGGCAATCCCTGGACTTTTTTTTATTTCCTTCGCAATAGGAATAATCATCACACAAATCACTATATTTGGCTGCCCATTAGTAAATCACTTTCCAAAATTGACAAAGAAGTTACCGGGTAACAGATTTTGAAGGAATCAAATCCTTTCATGGTATCCCACCCACGCACATCACCTAACTAACCAACAAACTTTTTGACTAAAGTGCCATCTACCACTTTGTTAGCTCTAAACTTTGGTGTTTATCACAAATGACGAATTCCTGCAACTAGAAAACCCCAATGGCCCCCCACATCCGCTCTTAGCTCTAACTTTTGTTGCGTTATTAGATGCTATAACCCACACTTTTACATGATCTACAATGTAAACACTACACACCCCACATCTAGACTAGACCACTCCGCACTCACCACACCCACTGCTACCAACTGCTTAAGAGCTGAATGTACAGTACACATCTTCTTTCATCATAAAGTTTGTATTCTTTGTCATTCAAAATTCTTCGCTAATCACCCTACGAATCGAAACAGGTCCTGCTTCTTGACTTCAAGCTTCAATCCTTTTTGAAAGCATCGATCTACTTCAAAGAGGCTTTTTAAAATCTGGAGCCACGAATACAGGGGTTCTGAGCATGCTCTTTAACCTTCTGAAATTTCTTTGTTGTTCTGACAAATTGAAACTCTCTTTCTTATGCAATCAATATAAGGAGCAATTATGGTGGTGAAATTCTTGAGGAAGCTTTTAATATATGGGGTTACAATAGTGTCTTATTCTTTCTCTACTCCTGAATCTAATGTGTCTTTCTCCTAAGAAGAGAGTTAAATAAAAAAGTCAATTCACCATGCTCTATCAATAGGTAAATGCGTCGTTTTCTCCTGAAGTAGTTGAGCAATTCAATTTAATAAGTATTCGGCTACAATTGAAAAGGTCTTGTCAAAAATTTTCCCATTTATCCTGTCATCTAGGCATAGGAGCAGCATCCATCCTAATACATTCTTTTTCATTACTTTTGCTGGGAAAAGAATCCCCAAACAAAGGATTATGAAATATCCAATAACAAAGCCGCATGAGTCTTCTGGAAACAGCTAATAATCACTTTACTCTTGTAATTAGTATTGAGCGACCATATGGGTTGAGTAGAGGCGTTTCGAATAAACACTCTATGTTTTTATTTGTATTATTTTATATTTCTACTTATCTTGCCTGCTCCAGGACCCATTTCACTAAAATGATATTACCCTATGCTATCGGAAAACAATCAACGAATTTATTATATCCCCTACTAAGCCCATAATCCACTATTCACCTCATTTGGTATCTCGTGGATATAAATAACACAGATCTTAGGAATATATTTTCTTTATTTTCTTATTCTTGATGAAAGGGTTACAAAAGTAGTCCAACTTCTAATGCCTTTTAACCTTATTGTTATAACTTTATTATGAGTTATTATAGCTACTATCCAAGTGACCTAAACATGTTTACTCTCCAAAACTTCACACCAAGGTTTTCTAAGTAAAAATCAGGAAAAAACCTTGAATATAAAGCTCATTATCCAAAGTTAACATGATAATCGCATTATATTCTTTCTTGAAAATTTAAAACAATTCTTTTAAATACAGTAGATTCTGTTCCTTTTTCATGTAGCCTAACTACTCATTCTCAGGGTTTCCAAATCGACATTTAGTAGCCTTTAATATATTATTTACTATTCAAGAATTGCCTATCATCTCTAGTTAATGATACATTTATCTATGTTGCTGGCAAGTTTGCATTTTCGGATGCATCTTTAACTTTAAGGCAAGCTTTTTAGGCTTTCTTAATGTTGGACTAAAATGAATATTAGATTTTGTGGTCACATTCATACTTTCCCAAAATACATTAAAAATAGGAACAAACAAATTTCTTTCTTAAAGAAAAAAAGACTACATAATGTATATTTTCTCCTCTCATCTTGTTCACCAACTATAAATCTTTGAAGTTTGCTTCATCGATTTGCACTAATTGTAGGTGTTACCTCATTTGACTAGCTTAAAGGTTTAATTGTAGAAAATCACCTATTCTTCAGCATTATTACTTAATATCATGTGAATTCCAATTGGCAATTCATTTTTAGCAGTTATAAATTTTTAGTGATTTCTTAACTTTCCATAAAGAACAAAAAAATTTAAAGATGTAGAGGTGGAATAATGTGCTTCAATATGACCTCCATTCTTTTTCTACCTGGAACCCATTAATCTCTTCGCATTTTTTTTTTTTATTTTTTGGTCTGCGTATGAATTCATTTTCTACAGTTTTTTTTTTTTTTTCTTGTAAATAATTGATTTTCATAATTCTATTTTATGTGATTCAGGTGGGCACTGGATTTAATGGATATGGAACGATCCATAAATCCATTGATGTCTATAAGCACCTTAACTGTTTACCGCCTTCAGACACCATCTATAGTGCCCTAATGATGCATTATGTCTGAATCTAAAACTATGCGTAAGCAGTCCACATTTGCCATTCTTTATGCTAAACATTTTTCCCCATGATATGAATTCCTTTAATTTTATTTACAGATGCAAGGTCTCTATCAAGTCCGCCCCGGTAGTGGCCTGAGAACTCTGGTTGCTTACTGGTAGAAATCTGTATGTTCAAGATAAATGTAGCTGTCTTGCACAAAAATATAAATCCTTTACTTTGGCATATAAACAAGGAATTATTCTATTTTGAGTTGTCGCAGATAGTTAATGTATTAAATTCTTTCACAAGCCCAGCATTGGGCCCGGATTTAATCGCGATGCTTTGGATTCTATGCTGAGATTTTGTTTTTGTGTCTCCTGGGCAAGACTTTATTTGCTTCCTGTCAGTCATATTTTGCAATCTTAACCTTTTCAATGTTTAATTATATCAGCCTTTATTAGTCATTGTCTTTATTTTGACATGTCGACTTGCCACAAAGCTTAACGCATGTTAACTAGACTCGGACTGACATTCTGTTTTCACTTTTCCTCAATGTATTCTAACGAACCTTTAAAGCTGTCCCATGGTAAGACCATGGTATAATTTGAGATCAATCAATTTGGCTTTCAAGCATTCATCTGTCTGTGGTAGTAGTTGCTTTATTAGTATTTGGGTATTAGTTTCAAATTCAGTGTAACCTTCATTGCGAGATTTTTATTCTTTGGCAGTTATTAAATGTTATTGAAGAATGATTTATTACTTCTTCACTTCTGGTATCGTGCCTAATTCATTACTAGAGCCACTTGCTTCTATTGACAATTAGCATCTTATGTTGTATTACTGCAAGCATTTTCTTTGCGATAGTTTATTGTTCTTTACTTTACGTGGACGCTAAAGAGAGCCTGAAGTTAAAATTTAATTTTTTCGAGGGTAATATTGGTATTCAAAAAGTTCTAATTAAGCTTTTATGCATATAAAGTAAAAAAAAAATGTGACTTTTGTTTTCCATAGCTCTTTTGGATGAATTTCAATGATGAATTGACCTAGAGAAGGGAGAGGGTGTGAATAGGTGTTTTTAAGAAGCTGATATGGTTGCTCGTAATGATTCTTTCTCATCAAAATTGTTTACCATTGATGTTTTTCTCCTTCTGTTACTTTCAATAAACTAAGCCAAATCACATGCAAGAATGGATACACTTTTATTTAATAAAACCCTATTTACAGTGAACGATTGAGCTTTCCTCTCAAAAACAAAATTGGGATTTGCCTCTGGCCGGCTATGTCCTCAAATAACAAATCTTCACACTTAATAGGATACACCAACACTCCTAACAAGTAAATTAATGCAATCCACATGCAAATGTAACAAAAAAAATTCCATAATCAAGATATACCTCAACTTTTAGCTACTTTAATTACAACTTCAAATATCTTTTAATTTTAAAAACCAAGCTAGAAATTATCAAACCATTTCAAGGATTAAATAATCAAATATTAGCTCAAATTCTCAACTAATCTACTCATTAAAACAGTGTAACTTTTTGAAAACTAGATAACACAAGGAAATAATAAGAAGAAAGGGGGGAGAGAGTAATACCAAGTCTTGATATAGAAAATCTCCAAAGAGATGAAAAACAAGCGGCCTATAAGATTTACCTAGTTCAAGTTCATCAATCCTTTTTAGACTATTTGAGTAGTACTTTTCAACTTAAGTTATACATTTCCAAAGTATACTTAGAGTTTACATTAAGTTTGATCTTGACCTCTTTTGAATCCCAATAAAAAGAAAATGAGTTTTACCATGATCTAATAACAACAAAAGACAATAATGAAAGAGCCAAACAAATCAAGCTCATTTTAAAATAAAATCTAATCAAAATGTTTTGAAGTTCAAAATGAGTTGGATTTTCTTGGAAGACAAGCATACCCATGCTTGAAAGGGAAGGGGAGTTCAATGGAGTGTATGTCATGGTTGCCCAGTGTTCCTCCAACCTGAAACAACAATTAGGGTTTATGTAGGGAGAAAAAAACCCAATCCAACAATTGGAAATATCTCACATTGTGAAGTTGGATTGATCCTATTTAAGGTTGGATCTATTTTGAAAAAGGATAAAAGAAATAATAATAATAATAATAATAAATAAATAAATAAAAGACTTAGCCAAAAAGAGTTATCCAATTACTCCCAAAGTTTCTTTCTGAAAAATATCCAAGATAACCATTAATTTGAAAAATCTGATTAATTCGATCTCATCCATCCACCACCTCAATTGCATATCTAAACTTTCAAACACTTTCAACACCTTCATCATCATTAGATAAGTAGTCTTAGGGAGAACTCAGAAGACCTAAGTTTGAAAGTACACTTAGGGATTTTTGTCCATAATTGTCAACTTAGCTAAAACGCTCACAATCTTCCCCTTTGACTATTTTGGTACAAACCCTTTACAACACAAATAAGTACAACCACACCTCATCCACTCTCATACAAGGAGTACTCACCTAATCAACCTCACAAACTAGGTACCATTAACCTTGCAAATAATGATCAACAAGTACACAATTAGTAGCACTTGCGCATAGACTAGAGTATAACATAAAACAAGTATCACAATGCAATAATTTAAACAACAGTAAATATCCTTCTCCCCTTTCTTATCCTAGGAAAAATTAAAAGGGAAGTTCATTTATTGACAATATCATATCCATAATATGCACAAGTAAGTGGTAAAGAAAAATGAGAACATTGAGATATATAACCTACTACATATGTAGAGATGTGAATCAAAGAGTGCTCAAACAAACACTTTATATTCCCAAACAAAGATAAACAATGACAGATCAAATCAGCTCATTTGGAGCCCAAAACTAGCCAATCAATATAAATATCTAAGGCAATTATCACCAACATACCCATGGCAATATGATAAAAAGAAGAAAGTGTTTAGCATATGGGAAAAAATGTTATCCAAGCAACTAACTAAAGTGTATCAAAGATGGTCATGACTAAAAACCTACATAGATTACTAGCATAAGCTAAGAAGCATAAATATGGAATACCACCTATGGAAACTTAACAAAGGCTCTAGGAGCTATGAAAATAGATATAATAAGGAAATTTTTCCTTTAACTCTCATTACAAGGGCTTAATCTAAAACCTCAAGAAGGTGTTCTACTACTATAGAAATGAATTCCAAGCCACAAGGATTTGCCATCATGGACTTTGGAGATATGAAAAATATGTTGCATGCACTCACAATAAACAAATAAAAGGCTAGATCTAGCATTACTAGGAACCAAAAACAACAAATTCCATAAAGCAATAGGAAATCCCATAAACATTCTACTATGAGGATATCCACAAATGAAAGTTGGAGAAACAACCAAACAATGGACTTAGATTAAGACAAAGAGATTGAAAGACCGTGGATGCATGATTGTCAAAGTCAAAAGACTACCAGAGAGAGATTAAATAGTGTCAAAGAAGTCTCAAATGAACACCCACATAGAAGACTCTAACGTCAGCTATGAAAGGTGAGCTAAACAACTTCCTAGATAAATTCAAAAAAAAAAAATACTTGTCTTGGTTTCCATATTAAGTTTTATTTTGAGCTAAGGTACAATTTACCCAAACATCTCTACAAGCTATTATTGAGCTTAAAAAAGAGTTTGATATTGTTTCTGTTGCATAGATCTAAGATGTCAACAAACTATGACAATAGTAAATTCTTAAGTGAAATTTGACATATGCTCTTTTAAGTTAGGATATGTCAGTTGATCATACAATAAGAGAATCTGTAACTTAAGAATGGTAGAGGTAATCTTAAGAGGCTAATAGCTTTCATCTTATTAGATTACAAACACTAGCTTATGGGTAGACTATATACAGTGGACAGTAGGTCATGGACCCAAGCACTTAGTGTTTCATTGTAATATACACAAGTTAATAAAGTGCAATTAACTCTCTATAGTGAAATGTTGAGTCAATTTAAAAATTGAATTATAAGGGAATCGATACTATCCTTGTGGGTCTTAATGGTCCTTGCTCGAACTCATATATCTTTATGATATGGTTTAAGAGGGTTGGATCGGTTTTTAGTTCACTTATGTACATAAAGGTGTTTTGATGATTGCAAAAGGTTGCACAAAAATTAGTAAACAATATCTCTAAACTAGGCTAATTGATTAATTAGTCTTCTATTGGATTATTAATTAATTAGAATCCTTTTAGACTATATTAAATTACCCAAGCCTAAGGTGAGCTCAAATCACTTAAGTGTATAGGGAAGTCTATAAATGCCGCCATAGGGGTTAGGGCTTTAGACTAATGTCTCTTCCATTTTTTCCTATATGTTTAGATGGAGAATCCTAGCCTCCAACCTTCAAAGATCTCCACCATCCAATGCTAAGGCTCAAGGACAAATGATTGGGTGGAAGATTAGTGGGTTTAGAAGACTTTCAACTACTAGTGCACTCGACAACGTTCTTGATTGCAAGGATCAATTCTAGGAACATCCGAATTTTCGATAAGCACTCCTAACCCGTAATACTAGTTCCTATTAAGTTTTGAATGTTATTGTTTCCGTTATGCATAGGGATCTAGTGGCCCTAGGAATAATTGCATACACCAAATGAGATTCAAGGCTTGAGAACAAAGTAATTTGTGATTCATAAAAAGTTGTGTCTTTAATGTTTCTCTTCTGCACAACTATATTTTTTCAAATTTTCTTACTAAGCAAATAGATTCTAAATCATATGAGACCAAATCAAGTAAGAATGCTTTGAATTCTTTAATGGATCTACTAATTTTTAGAGTTCACAAAGTTGACCTAATTAATTATAGACTTAATAAAAACCAATCTAAAATATTTTGTTTGTAATTGAGTATTAAATATGCATATATAATAATAATAATAAAACTTGGCTTATTTAGGTATTAAAAAAATTGAAAATTTTCTTGTTTTTAAATAAAACTTGGCTTATACGATATTAGAAAATTATGATATTTCTTTTTTTCTTTTTCAATACATTTCAAATAAAAAATTATTAACCAAAAAAAAAAAATCAATTATACCTTTATGAAGATGTTAATATTCATATTTCATAATATATACTAAAATAATATATTTTTAAAAATATATATAACTTTATGATTTTATTATAATATTAATATTCACATTTTAATAAAAAAACTATTTATTTGTTGATCGATTTGAAATTACAATTTTTATTTTTTATTTTTAATAAGACTTGAATTAAATTTAATTAATCTTATAAAAATCAAATTAATAATATCTTATAAAATCAAAATAGACAATATTATTAAAAAAAACTAAAAAAAATATCCAAACAATATTTTTTTTTTTTGTTCTTTAAAAATGTTTTTAAAAAACACCTTTATTTTTAGAAAATACCAAAAGACTGTTTTTTGTTCTTAAACTTAAAAATATTTTTTAAAAACAAGTTCTTAAAAAAAAGGCCAAATAGACCCTTAGATATTTTTTTATACAATATTTATGTTGGAATTAAGCCCTAGAAAGCATAACATGATGTAATAGATATAGATGCATTTATAAACTTATTTATTTATGTTTATTGGTTTCCGTTTATTATCCCATTTGCATTAATTGGTTATTTGAGCATTCATGCCCCACATCACTCACATTATATACATAGTTTGGGTGTATTAGGAGTTGCACAGAAGATCAAAATCATAGGTTCCTTGTAGAGTGATGAGTTGTTCATAGTCGGTTAATGGATTTGGGAAATCCATCTGAAACTGTAGTATACTACCTCCTAATTAGAGGGATGACTTGTCTTAGCTATTAAGATGGTTTTCCCATGGTGAGTGCTAGTGTATGTAATGCGCATTGGATAGGACCTATGGTGAATCATGACGTAAGGTTATTAATTGTCATGATTCACCAAGCTACTATACTGTATGAACCCTTAACTTTGAGAGGATATTGAGTTTGTGTCAAAGTCAACATGAGGCTTTGACCTATGAATGAGATCCTAAGGTCGTCATATATCACTATGTATTGGGTCACAATTGATGGAAAAGTATTCTAAAAAAAGGCATCATGATATCTCATGGATAGAGACAATGTGTTCCCTTGGGTGACATATGCTCTAAAATACTATGGTCATAACATTTTCTTTAATGAAAATTTGACATATGTTCCTTGGAGCTAGAGTATGTCAATTGATCATATAATAAGTGAAATTTGTAACTCAAATATTAGAGAGGTAATCTTGATAGGTGATAGCACCATCTTATTAAATTATGGACACCAATTCATGGAAAGTCTGCATGTAGTGGATAGTAGGTCATAGACCCAAGGTACATCTCATTGTTTTTTATATAAAGTGCTAGAGTATAATTGATTCTCTTTAGTTGAATGTTGAATAAACTTCAAAATTGGATTTTGAGGGAGCCAGTACTCCTATGGACCCCAATGGTTCCTTCTCTAAGCTCATATACCATGATGACATAGTTTATGAGGGTTAAATTGACTCTTGGTTTACTCTTGTGCATAAGGGCATTTTGGTAATTGTGTAAGGCTACACAAGGGATGGTGAACAAGTTATCTGGATTGAGCGAATTGATTAATTAGATGACTTTATATGATTAATTAATCAATTAAAATTAAGTGACCAATATTTGGTGGGCTCAAGTCACTTAAGCCTAATAGGAAACCCTATAAATACCCCTTTAGAGGTTAGGGTTTTCTTCATTGCTGGAGATAGAATCGTCTTCCACCTCTAAAGAGAGAAAACTTAGGATTCCTCTATCCGAAGCCCACACTTTAGAATGTCAAGATTATGGTTCAAGTCATTGGGCAAAAGATCTTAGGTGTTAGAGACTTTCAGATTCTTTGTTCTTCATTTTCATCGAGTGGAATTGATTTAGGAACATTCAAATCAAAGGTAAAGTTTTCTAATACTTTTCCTTTTGATCCTAGATTTGTAAAAATATGACTTTTTTTTTTTTTTTTTTTTTGCTTCCATTTCATAGGCTCTAGAGGCCTAGGGTAGTTTGCATACACATATATGATCAAGGTATGGTAATGGAGAGGTCTAAGGTTTCCAACAATTTACTAACTATTTCTTCTAGTTCTTGGTCATAGAAGTCTTGTATTTCTACAAGTTGGAGATCACTCCACTATGTTTATGAGCTAGATACGTGTGATTTGCCTTGTTTTTTGCATTGGACTAAGGTTTGGTTAATTTCATATCATGAGGATAACAAAAACAAGGCTTGATTCTAAAGTTCATCTTTAATTGTAATTGACAAGAAGATTCCCTTGGAGTAATCAAGAAAAAACTATATGAAGCTGAAGAGGAAATAAAAAAGAAGATTTATCAAGATTAATTTTAGGTTAATTTATGTAAGATTATGGGTATACTAAGTTAGGATTGCATATCATTTATTTAAACATTCAAAACTGATCTAATTGAACTCAAACTTACCTTAAATTTCAAAATTGGATAAAAAAATTTTAAAATGAAAATCACCTTTGTAATTGATGTATAAAACGTCTTCAAAATCATAAGGAGTTTGTTTAGGTTTTCCCTATTGTTTTTAAGCTAAAAAAATTGAAGTTTTCATAGAATCTTGGAAAATTAGATCAATAGGTGGATTTATAGATGGTTGAGGAGCATATTGACCTATAGTCAATCAATTGAGGGGATTTGAGCTCCAATCTTGGCGTTGGCTACCATTTGAGGTTGAACTTCAACTAAACAATCTTGACAATGGTCCTTTGATTTCATTAGGTTAGTTTGGTTCTCATAAAATACTAAGGAAAGAGGAAAAAAATGTTAAAGAAAATTATTTTCTTATGTTTGATTGTACCATGTAAAATATGAAAGAAAATAAAATATAATTAAAAAAAGTTAAAAACTTAAATATTTTCAAATTATTTAATTTTTATATGGAGGAATTAAAATAAGTGAAATAAATTTGAAATATTATGTAAACATAATTTATTGACTTTAATTTTTTTTTTTTTTAAAAACTTCTTTATTTTATTTTTCCTCTTTATTTTCTTTTCCATACATTTTCCTTTAAATTTTTTAAAAATCAAACATAGCCTTAAGTTCATTTAACTCTCTAACTAAACAATCTAGCATTTCTAGGTATTGATCAATCATCTTCCTATGACAAGTTTTGACAACAAGACATACCTGAGACCAGTAATAACATTAGCCTTGGATAGAGTGTTGTCTTATACTTTTTACGTTATTTAAACATGAGAATGAATGAGAAAAAGAATAAGATGTCCATTACTATTCCTCATTTCCATGTATCAAACACGCCTTAAAACTCTTATAAAATAATATTCTTAGGGTTGAGGACCAGAAGAAAGTAGTCTCATTAGTTTCTGAGTATCATTACCCAATAATATGGCTAATTAACAGTAAAAAGTGTTCAATAATCAACCCTAGAAGCCCATTGATTCCTATTTTGATAGACTAATATAATTCATAAGAGGAAAGAGTTTAAACAGACATGCCTAACTAACCATGATCATACTCCTAGAAAAGGAGAAAAGGAGAAAAGAAGAACACAAAACAGATTGAGTACCCAAACTTTTCTAGGTGACCAAGCAGTGTTTCACCTCTAGGTGTTTAACCAAATTGCAAAGTCCTCAATCATCAAGCAAGGTAACTTCAACTGCAGCAATGTCTAAAATTTGATTGTACATCATTGTTGATCTATGATTAAAAAAAAAACAACAAAAAGCACCAGTTTAGATTTTAGTAAAATCCACACAAAGAAGGCAACAACGTTAAAAGACATTACATATGTGCCTAGGGCACTTGGGTTCTGCTAATTCAACTCAGCTACATGGGTGATTCTGCCAATCCTATTTCTAAATTCCTAAAACATGTTACATGATCCAGCTTACTCTTGTAGGTTCTGCTACTAATCATACTGCTGCCGGAGCTGCATCTCTGTCTCACTTTTCCAAGAAGCATGAGATGACTGCCCCTTCATCCTCTTGTTCTTCTCCTTTTCTTTGATGGTTGATCCCTTCTTCTTGTCAGTCTCTTTATTTGCATCTTCAAGTGGGCGATCCCCACATTGTGGGCAGACCATTCCTCGCGCACTGGAGTATGTCTTGGGTATTCCACACTGCATACACATCCTACAACCAAAACCAGAATTGAGATTGATAGGTTGATAAATAGCTAGATAGATGGTTGTGTTCATTAACTTGGGCTACCCATTGACAAAAAAGCAATGATGATGTACCTCAGAAGTTCAGCAGCATCTTCTGCATTAGGATTAGCAGCAGTTGCCACCCGCTTCCCTTCCCCTTGTGTTGTGCTCAAAGAACCCTTTGGAGGTTGAACTGATGATTTTGGAGCAAGGTTACCCTCAATATCACTTCTCACTCTCTCATGGATTCCGACTAGCTGGGCTTTGGATTTCACAACAGCACCTTAAGTAATATAAGATCCAACTTTAAAGTTACTTCTCATGATCCAAGGGATAACATTAAATCAAGACAAAAACCATTTTCTTACAGAGGAACAAAACAATAAATTGAGACAGAAGCGCATAAGAGCTGAATCTATCTCACAACACTGAAAATATATGGTCAATAGTTTGAAACACATAATTCTTAGGAATTTAAAAGCCATAATTAGTTTGGGCAATGGATTTTATTTTTTGGTGTTTTTCTTTATCTTTTTCCCCGGCTTGAATGCCTTCAACAAATTAGCAGGTGAAGCAACGCTATCAGAAATATGCACCACACTGAAGAATCCCATCAATTCTGCCATTACAAAGGAAACATTTGGTGAGAGAAGAGTTAGAAGATTGTGCAGCAACTGCATCTCATGTGGACAAATTTATGACTTACAAGGAAAGTAATGGGAATGGTGCACTTTCTGAGATTCAGAATTCTAGAACAGATGATTTGATTTAAGGCATCTGATGACATTTTCCGAGATTCAGAATTCTAGAACAGATAATCGATTTAAGGTATCTGATGATAATTTGAATTTCTAACACCCCAAATCTCAATCAGACATAAAGCCCCATAGCGTATGATTTATTATATTGAAGGCTTTGATGTAGCACATCCCTCAACTGTTGAGCAAGGTTGCTTATAACCAAAGAACATTCTGCTTGAACTGCAGTTGTATGTGTGAGATGTAGATGCAAACAAAGTTCATGAGTAGATAGCGGTATGAGTGGTTATGTCCTTTTAAGTGGTTTAAGGATTGAAATTAAATTCACAAGCTTGTTGAATTTCTGGACAAGCAAGGAAGAAGATTAAAGAGTTTGGTAATGGAGTAAAAATAGGGAAAAGGTTTCCGATTGAAGGTAGGGCTTCAGAATAAAGTGCACTAAGTGGTGCTGGTTATTTGTAGAGCAGGATGGACAGCTTACCATAAAATAAATAAATAAATAAAGAAGAAAAGCAAATGAAGAAGATAGAAAACTTTCCATAAGGCCCAGTTTTCAAACTCATCTCCTACTAAAATTTAGAGACTTCCGGAAAAAAAAAGGAATAAATTATCTAATAACTATATAAGAGCATCGTATCCACTATGAAAGGTGGATCCTTCAATTTCACCAAAAATAGCCGTATTGACACAAAATGACATGAGTGTGGGTGTAGTATCCTTGTAGGACACTCCTATTTTACTTTAGATGTGACTGTTTGATTTTCTTTCATTGATATCATTTTATTCTTTCAACTTTATTAGTAATAATCATATTAGAGAAAAAGAAGAGTTAATTGAAAAGTGAATTATTGAAAAAAAAATTGAAGGATAAGAGGAAAAAAAAGAAATTAGAAGGAAAAGATCGCAGCTTTTAAAAATGATATCTTCACTTCATATTTATTCTTAATTGATTTTTCTTTTATTATGTCGTATCCTATAATTGTGCCCCTTTCTGGATCTTTTAGTCGAGTCCTCATATCCTAAAATTGGTGAAGGATCGGACACTTAGACACATACCGGTATCTGACAATCATACTCACAACCATGCAACATAGCTTATCCAAATAAATAAATAGGACCAAACAAGACCAAGAAGGTGAAAAGATTGAAAAAATCCTAATCAAGCACTTAATTTGGCAGAGAACATGCAAAACATTTCTAATATTGAAAGTTTAAATTTTTCCAAATCTAAGGAGGAGCCAGGTAGAGTGAACGATGCCCCAACTAGAGGTACTCTATCTTGTGCTACCTATTTTGGGAACCGTTGGTCTAACAGCCCAACCCCCCTAGGATTTCCTTTCCTTTTAAGCAAGTTTATAGATTTTTTATTTTTGGTTCTTTTGATAGGTAAACTAAGGCACAAGGAAATTAAAAGGATCAATTTTTTTACATATACCAAGTTCAGGTAACTAAATCAGCCAAACAACATTATTTAATACCAGAATATCTTTGGCTTGATATTTCAATGATTGTTACCACTTTTCAAATCCTGATATCATGTAGGCATCCAAAGTTCAAGCTTGGAATTGGATTTCTATTAACTCCATTAGCTCATGCCACCCATCCAAACAACATATTTTGATTCATTAGAGAACCAAGTCTAAGATTTTCAATTTCCTAGAATGGGAAACCTTAGGTCCATATTCAATTTGCTATCCAAATGAATATCAATATAAATTAGACTACTCATCCAAGACCTTTACAGAACTGCCCCAGAAACCAGGTAACATCATCCAACAATATTAAAGATGGTTCACTAAACCATCAGTCATCACTTCCTCTAAATCAAAAGAACGATTTAGAGAAGCAAGATGCGGCTAAATCTTATAACAACAAAGTCTGGGGCAAAGCTAGAGACAATAAATTGAGAGGTCATGGTTGGTTCCTAGAAGATTTAAGAGAAAATGTGAGGAAAAAAAAAATAGAGAGGAAAAGTAAAAGGAAAGAAAAAGTGAGAAAAAAAAAATTTAAATCAATAAATTATTTTTTTATATTATTCCAAACCCATTTCACTTATTTTACATTTTCCATTACAATAAAACCAAACATGAGAAAATCATTTTCTTTAGCATTTTTTTTCATTCTTTAGTACTTTCTTAGAATCAAACACAGCAAGAATATCCTGGGAAAGTGAGAAAAGTGACTTAATCAACTAATTTTGGGCTCTCTTTGAAAGATAAAGAACACTAAGAGAAATTTAAAAGAATCATGTGTTAATAAAATATTAAATTTGTTGTACATTGAGATAGAAGGATCAACCAAGAAATGCTCACACCACTGATTTGACAAACCAAAAAAGATCAAGCAATTATAAATTTATCGATATTCTGCAAGAAATTAAGGACCATTTGGTGGCTGAAGTGACAACAATTTGTTGTCGAAAATAGAGAAAATGAAAAATGACACAAAAACATAATTAGTGCTCGTTTGTATACACACCTTGTTTTTTATTTTCAAAAATAGAAAATGACAGTAACTTTCATGCATAAGAACTCTTCAAGACTTGCCTTAAAAAGATGATAACTTAAAAAACTGTTTAAACTATTTGAGATATTAAAAAAATTTTACTACCTCAAATTTTAAAAAATTTAAAGATAATTTTGAAGAATATAAAATAAGTTCATATTTTTTATATAAGAGTCAAGTTATTATTATTTTTTATTTTTGAAATCAGAAAATATGAAGTGTATCCAAACAAGCACTTGGTAACACATATTTTAACAACTTTTTCAAAAACATATCCTAAAATTGGTGCAATTTTAGTTTATGTTTGGTTATTGGAAAATTTGAAGGAAATGAGAGGGAAAGAAAATAAAGAGGAAAAAAAAAAGGTAAAAGAAAACAAAAAATAGATTTAAAATTAATAAAAAATCAAACACAAGAAAATCATTTTTCTTTGTCAATTTACTTGGGTTACATTTGGTTCCTAGAAAGTATGGAGGAAAGAAAAAAAATGCTAAGGAAAATAGTTTTCTCATGATTGATTTCACTATGAGAAATATGAAAGAAAATTAAATATAATTAAAATTAGTTAAAAATTTGTATATTTTAAAATTATTTAATCTTTATATAATGGAGGAAAATAAGTAAAATGAATCTAAAGAAACATATAAAAATAATTTATTGACTTTGAACCTATTTTTTATTTTCTTTTAGTTCTTCTTTCCTTCCACTTTCCTTCTCTATTTTCTTCTCCTTAAATTTTCCCTCAAACTTTCCAAGAACCAAACATAACCTTGGTATTTTGCTAGAATTAAACATAGCCTTAAAACCCTAAAACTTATATATAAAAGTTTCAAGAAACAAGAAATTTAACAATAGAAACCAAGCCAGAAACAAACATGTCCACCATTCAAATTTTCAAAACCAAGCAAACCTGAATGTCCCACAATCCAACAGAATTTCTAAAATCAATCAAAATAAAATAGCATAATATTAACATTTATATTGACACTTTACCGGCGGGTAATTCCTTCTCAGAACGGTTTTTCCAGCCACCATGCCGCCGTCGCTGCCTTTCTACATCTTCAGCTGAAGCCTGCTCTTGGACACAATTGTTCAGGAAATCCGGCGGTCCTGAAATCTCCAAAAACCAAAAAATAAAAAATAAAATTTCCAACTCAAAAATAGGTAGGAAATGAACCAACCACATTGATTCCAAGGTCTAATAAAATCTCCAATCAGAGATGAAAGAACTTTGGATTAAAAGGGGAAATTTTAATCAAAATTTCCACTTATTTGCAGCATGGAAAAAAAGGGGAAATTTTAATCAAAATTTCCACTTGTTTGCTGAAAATACATGGTACCAGAAAAGAAATCAGGAAATTGCGATGAAAATTCCCATTTGGTTGCTGAGAAAACATGGGCAAATGAAAGGAACCAAGAAGCTGTAATCAAAATTCAATTTGTCGCTTAAAAAGGCATGGAAAAATTCTCACTTCATTGCTCAGAAAATATGGAGAAGAGAAAATAAAACATCAAACAGTAATAAAAATTCTCATTCGGCTGCTAAGGAAACGTTGGAAAAGAAAAGAAACCCAGAAAGTATAATAAAAATTTCCTCCTAAAGAATAGGGAAAACAAAGAAAATAAAGATTCCGAGTCCCAAAATTTTCATTATTTACGACCTAGGAAACATAAAGGTTCAAGAAGAGCAGGAGCAGTCATTTAGGTTTTCTATTTTCTTCCATTTTCTCAGCATCCAAAAGGGGTAGCAATACAGAATTTGGAAAAAAATTACTTCGGAGAATGCATCGAATGCAGAAGGAAGAGCAGATCCGGAGGAGGCTGTGGGGAAATGGAACGAGGGTTTATCTCCAATCGGACGACTCAAAGGGGCGTAAGCGACGTCGTTTTGGTCGTCTTCTTCTGATGAATTTTGCGAAAATCTATCATTTTCTTCTTCTTCCGCGGAGGAATAGCCCTGGATGAGAGCCAAGCTCATCGCCCCCACCTATTGTAAACAGTCGACTATGGACAATAAACAAAATCCATATATATGTATATATATTGTATTTGAAACACCCATGAGTCTTACCTGCGGTTAGTTATTTGTGTATTTTTCGAAATACTTGAATGGCTTGGAAATAATGTGTCATGGGATATATAATGTTTGTGGTTAACTTTTATTAGGACATGAACAACATTGCAAATGGTGAGTACTGTAGATGGTGCTCTAAGGCACAAGAAGTGGTGAATCCTGCATTGGTAATGAACACAAGTTAGAATTGGAAAAAAAAAAAAGAAAAAAAAAAAAAAGAGATTGACACCAAGGAAAGGGTGGCCTTATGATTGTTGGGTGAGAGCACTTAAAAAAAAAAAAAAAAAAAAAGATAGAAAACTGATTTTAGCATTGGTTTGAAAGATCTTATTTAGGATATAGTCGAGGCATAGATATATGTCCCTAAAATGCACGTTTAAATGGCCAATGCTATTGTGAGATTGGTGTATTTGAATTTCCTTGGTTGATGATGCTTATGGCGTTGTTATTGATACCATATGATTTGAAATGTTATGCTACTAATTGTACATAATACATTACTTGTTACTTTATAACTTAAATTTCAATATAAAATCATTATCTACTAGGTTGTGTAATTTATCCCTTCAACTTATTTTTCAACTTTTGTTGAAGGTGTTGTATTGAAAACTTGATGCATGACTTGAAGGTGATCGATCCTCTTTGTTTCGTAAAATATTGGAATAATTGGAAAAATTCATTCAAAGTCTTGAATCATTGAGATGCATGCAACTGTCTTCCTAGGGACACTAGATTTAGTCAATGAAAGCATTATAAAAAATAACACTCTAGATCTAGGTGCTAAAAAATATTACCTATGAAACGAATGGTACTAAATAAATTCCAATCGAAGAAGAGAATGGTGCAAATCTCGAAAACCCTATGATCTTTATAGAGATACCCAGATCTCTTCGTTCCTTATCCTAGAATTAGGTTAGGTACATGAAAAAACCTTTAGGCTATGTTTAATTGGTTAAATATAGCATGGGATAGGATAAGAGAAATGATATCATATCCTATTCCATGTTTGGTTGGTGATGGGATAAGATCAAAGTTTGAAATGCCATGAAATATTGTTGATATTTCGCTGTTATTTTGGATATTAGTGTTTCATTGATATTTTGGATATTAGAGACCCTTGAAGTGAAATTCCTCATTGAAAGCTCGATTGATGGAAAATTTGGATAATATAGGCAATATATCAGTGTGGTCAATAAAGTAGACAATTCATAGCCAAGAATTGGGTTGGTTGTAGGAATTTGACAATATTTCAACAAATATTTCTCAAAAAGTTGGCGATGTTTTCATTGCTTCTCCCTTCTCCAATCAATGTCTAGATTTCACCCAAGGTGATCCAATGGCTAGAATTTCACTTGTGTTTTTTAGAAGGCCTTCAACGGTTAGATTTATGATCCAAGGTTGGGAAATGAATCTTGACTTGATCCAACATTTAAGAAGAGTTTCCAATGGCTAGATGAAAATTTTAATGGTCGTATTTCATCCAAATTTTGATCAAACGGTTAGAATTTAATTGCAATGGTTTTTTGACCATCTAAGGCTAGTTTGACCAAAAAAATTTCTATAAATACCTAAATTTCATTCCATTTCATACACAAGTGAATT